>KK114278.1:243585-264640 GCA_000611955.2 Stegodyphus mimosarum
TTATGAAACATCACTAAAAATATAATCGACGCACAATCAACTGATGAATTCATTACTGGGATCAAGCGCTGTTTAGAAAAAAACCATTTAAATGACTACTCCTTAAAGAACGGTGTTCTGTATAAAGTCGTTCAAGACCAAGAACTATTAGTTGTCCCTCAAGTCATGCAAACCGAAATAGTGCAAAATGCTCACTCTAAAGGTCATTTTTCTGCTTGCAAAACAGAATCCATTATTAAACGTGAATATTACATCCCTAACTTATCTTCAATTGTGCAAAAAATAATTTTGAACTGCGTACCATGCATTCTTTCTTCCAAAAAGTCTGGTAAGGCAGAAGGGTTTCTCCACCCAATTCCAAAAGGCGACACACCACTTGATACTTATCACATCGACTTCCTTGGACCATTGCCGTCAACAAGCAAGAATTACAAATATCTTTTTACAGTTGTTGATGCATTCTCAAAGTTTCTTTGGCTTTATCCTGTTAAATCGACAACCACTCAAGCCGCTGTTGACAAACTGAAATTACAGCAAACAACTTTTGGTAATCCCCGACGCATTATCTCAGATAGAGGTGCAGCTTTTACTTCAACTGAATTTCAAGCCTATTGCCATGACGAGAATATTGAACATGTCACAATAACTACGGGCATTCCACGTGCAAATGGACAGATTGAACGCATGCACGGTATTTTGATTCCCGTCTTAACAAAGCTATCGTTACAAGATCCCGAAAAGTGGTTTAAATATGTTGCTTCTGTGCAAAGAATCATCAATAGCACTACATCCCAAGCCACCAACTTCACTCCTTTTGAGCTACTTTTTGGAATCAAGATGAAAAACAAAGAAGATATCAAAATTAAAAAAATACTTGAAGAGGAGCACTACCAATCTACTTTACAAGAAAAAGAAAGATTACGCGATGAAGCGAAAAACAATATTCTCAAACTTCAAGATGAAAACAGACGTCAATATAACAAGCGCCGCAAACAACCAACCTTATACAAAGTTGATGATCAAGTCGCACTTCATCGCACTCAATTTGGAACTGGAATCAAACTCCGTCCCCGATTTTTTGGACCCTACAAAGTCACAGCTGTTAAGCCAAATGACCGCTATGAGGTAGAGAAAGTTGGAATACATGAAGGCCCTAATAAAACTTCCACAGCTGCTGATCTGATGAAACCATGGCCTTTTCGACAATGAACTCTTTGGACATTCTATTTAGTATTTACTACCTTTCATTTTTTTTGTTCATTATTTTTTTAATTAGTAGACATGTTTTTTTTTTCTCTACATAGAATTTTTATATGTACAAGATGTATTAAGATGTTAATTTTTTTTTCCTTGCCAAGAAGTTCCAGATATGCTCCTAAAGACGCTTGAGCATTTAAGACGGTCTGGAGAAACAACATTTCCTCCCCCCCCTCAAGACGTTCCAAGATGATCCATTGACATTCAATGAAAATGACGTTTCTTTTTTTTTCCTCAGGACGTTCCAAGACGATGCATCCAAAGGAATATTTTTTTCTTTTTTTTTTAATGACTCATTTCAGATTTTGCTGTAACTCCATCATCGCCAGGAGGACCTGTCGCGTCAGGATGCCCGAGTGTGAATAGGAGGACGGCTACAACTCAACTCGACTAACGGTATAGCGAGAGAGAATGCTGATGGAAGACGAGACGAGCTGTTGTGTTTTCGACTAAGACGTAATGATTAGAGAACAAAGATGTATCTTCTTGATTATCACTCTTTTCTTCATTTGTAAATAGTCACCAATGTAAATAGCCACTAATGTACCTTCACCAATAGTTAAATAAACTACTTTAGTAACCTGGATATGTATCGTCAGCCTATAAAATCCCCTAGACGCCGAGTCCACATACATATTGAGACTTAATAAGTTTGTTCGTGATCTTTTTGAGCAATGGAACTAAATGTCACTTACACAAACCTTGTGAAACCCAATCTTCATTCTCGGAGATCCTGTGATATTTGGTAAGCTTAATGAATGCATTCTTTATTTGCTGTTACTGCTCCGTAAAACACTGTAATGTATTCACATGATATATTCAACATTTTCAGTTTTTTTCAAATTAATTTGAACAAACTCATTCATTTCCCAGTCAGAAGTTTCCAAACCAGAGTCGCGAATAATTTAACTCTACCTCATCATTCTTGTAAGTAATTTAATTTTCTTTAATTCTACTGCACAGGAAATAAAAAAAATCTGCGGTTTAGTCTCGGGATTCGATTCAAGTTCATTGATTTAATGCAAATGTTTTATCAAGTCTTAATTTGGGAGTTATTACTCACATAAAAATAGTCTCTTAAATGTTTGCTTATTATACTTCGTTTAGTTAATTATCGGTTTTTATTCTTTCATTTTTTTACTTTTTATGAAGACTGCTTGTTGTGTTCTGACTTTTCTAGCCATTTATATGACAATAACAATATTTCAAATCAACGATTTTTATCGCAGCCAGAAGCGCAGTGTTGCATCTGTCGTTGGCATGGGTCTAGGGCATTTTATAAATGGCGGTACGAAGTTGCCCAGCTTCGGCAGAATTTCGAAGGAAAATTCCCCGGAGGGACGTATTCAAGGGTCTGCTGTCTCTTTTCCCTTACCATCAAACCCTTCGAATGGGATTTTAAGTGCTTTCATGCTGCAAAGACAGACATCCAGCCTTCTCAGGGATACAAATCAGGGGATTCTTCAAACCAGGGCCCTATGATTCGGCAGCCAGCATCGCTAACTACCAACGCCGGAGGGCGGCTGAAGACTGCTTAAAAATAGATTTAAAAATATTGCCAATAAAAAATAAAGGAATTCTAATTTATTTATTTACTTATTACTATTCATTTATTTATTTGAAAACAATTATAATTTAATTTACTTTTAGTTATGATTAATATATATCTACAGTTTATTACAAACTACATTTAAATAAAAATTTATTTATTTGACTCTAAAATAATAGCTATAATAGGTAATCTTAATTTCGTTAATTCTTTAAATGTCTATATGACAGTAAAAGGAATTTGGATTTGTTTCATTATAGAACTACATGCGCCAAGCAATTTTCTGCAGAAAGATGTATGCGCAAACATTACCTATTGTCTCTTTAAAATAGGTTGTTCCTATCTGTTATAACAGTACGCTTGTTTTCAAAGCAAGCACCGTCAATGAAATTTGTTATAGAATGTCATTTTACTTTATTCTTCGCTTATTGGAATAAAAACCTACGAAAGAAATTTTTTTATGTTTATATAAATTTTACCACAGTCGGAATGAAGTGACGACTAAAATACGTTTTCTTTTTGGAAGCTGGAGTATATACCTTTCCTAAAGAAAATTGTTTAAGAGAACTTCTCTTAAATTTTTATCGAGTTTATCTTTTTCATTATTTATTAATTTCTATTCATCAATTTTTTTTACTTTTTATGAAGATTGCTCGGTAATAGATTGCAAAATACTGCCAACAACAAATAATGAAAATAATGAAATTTTAATTTATTCATTTAACTATTTATTGTTATAGATTTATTTATTTGAAAGCAGCATTTATATTACTATAAAATGTAATCAAGAATAAACATATAATGAATTTAGTTATGGCAAATCACGCTACAGCTATTTGCTTAAAGGAAGGGATGCCTTCGAATAAGAAGAAGTTTTATATTCGTAGGCCGGGTTATTTAACTATGGCAAAGCACAAGAGGTAGTGAACATTTTAAGAGAAATTGGCTCATATTCACATTACATATGGAGAAAACCAGCCATGCAGCGAGCCTGTTTGCTTGGGATCGAACCCGATTCGAACTCCCAATATTCCACGGTTTTAACCTTTCGGTCGCTGGTGAACCGATTTTCAAGGGAAAACTGGCTCAAATTCATGTTAAGCACAGGGGGAAATACAAAAACGAAGTGCACCTAGCTCCTTCGCTACTTAAATTCGGTTTGAAGCACCAGAGTTGAGCGCTTATATCCACTCGCCCACTGGTGGACGTCAGTAATAAATGAGAAAAATAACAAACTTTCAATTACATAGTTACTAAAAATCAGTTTCTTTGTTGTCTATGTAACAGAAAAGGTAATTATTCTTAAATTTCTGAAAGCATGGAAAGCGTGTCAGATGGCATAATAAAAATGAAATATCAACCACTAGGCGGTCGTCTAAATCACATTTTAAACTCCATTAAGCGTAACATCAGAGATTACAATAGCAGCTTTTTAAATTTGTTGATCCTTAAAACTGACAACATCCCCATTTTGATGCAACTAAGAAGAATTATATCAACGCAATTAAGATGCATTTAATCGCGCCATCGCCACGTCAATCTCTCGTGGCTTCGAACGCCGATATTCATTACACTCTGATTACTTTAAAGGCGGAAAGCTTAGTAAAGTATCGACTGAAAGCTGACACACTTGACCGCGCACTAATATTTTGAGCGCAGTTTCGTGTTCGGTTAAAATTACAGAGAATCCTTGCAATTTGAAGGGAAGAAAGATTAATTTGCGTACGAACGTTAAGAAAATTATTTCTCCATAAGCTTTAAAAGGCACAGAATCACCTTAATTTTCGAGCGAAGGGACGTAACTTTAAAATGAACTACAGTTTTTATTATGAAATTTGATTAATTCATCATAAAAATAATTACTGTTGTGACATCAACGTTGACTAAGAATTAACTTAAGACTCTGTAAAAATTAAAATGAATTGAGTAATTTCGATTGCCAATTTTAAACTTTTTATTACCGATAGTTAAAAATGTTGGCTTTGATTCATTTAACGCTTATACATCTTTTGTTTTAATCCTAGAATGCTAGCCTTTGAAAAACTTACGGGAATGGTAACCATTCGTCGCCGTGACGAATTGTGCGTAAACGTGTTTAAAACCTATTTCAAAAGTTAATTAAAATAAAAGTATAGTACTCGCAGATAATTTCAGTACCCTGGAACTTTACGTTAGCAAGAAAGTATCATTTATTTATTCTCAGAACAGTCTTTGTACATGCTAGCATACTGCTCTCTGCGCATTACTCTGGAACATGTTTGGCAAAAGTTGAGACTCGTTGTGTCCAAACCGTACAGGTTAATGCACAATTTGTTTTTACTGTCAGATTGTTCAGGAGGTTGAATGTTCAAATCTAATTTCAACAATTCGCTTATAATTGTTCTTGTTGATTGAGGCAAAGTTGGTATGTTGCAACATTTCTTCATCCATGGGGCAAGAACATCTTCACTTAGCTTTATTGCGAACTTTTTTTCTCGATAATAACTTTTCGGATTTTATATTATGCACATGTATAACACGTACATTCATTAAATTGATATTTATCATGATGCAAAACGCAAAAAAGAGGCTTTGGGCGAGTTTTCTACTACATGACATGTTGTTGCATATCTGATTTAATGTGTCTGCAATGCCTTTTATGGCTCTTTTCTTTGGTTCTTTAAAAAAATTGAATAATATTGGGAGATGCTGTACTTGTGTTGCTTGACTTCGGAACAGATGACCCCTTACGCAAATCAGCTGAATTTAAAGGGAGAAAACGTAGATTTTTCATGATAAAACATTTCGGAATTTTTCACCTTTAAGCATTTGCATTTTTAGCTCCATATTTCAAATTCAATTTTTCAACTTTTTTAGCATTTTCATTTTTAGATCCATATTTCAAATTAATATTTTCATCTTTCTGAGTTTTTTTTATAAGCATTGTTTCTTCTTCATTTTTATTTTCAAATAAAATATTCCTCGTTTTCATCTGTGTCACTAACTGTGAATTCGTGATTTTCAACCTCAGCAAAATCATCTTTCTCCGATTTATCCCAAGAAATAGAATTTTCTTCATCACTCTCTGATAGCCAACACAGAAATGAACCTAAGTCGGATTCTGAAATGAAACGTTACGGCTAACCATTAGTCCACGAGACGAATATTGTTCTAAAAATACTGCATGCGAAACTATTTCGGTAAGAAGGCATTTCCTTATCTGTAGCCTCCAAGATCAAATAAAGGTACTGAGTCTCACGCCCCGAGTTTTGTTTTAGGGAAGGAAGGGCAAGGTTATTTGTTATGGGCTTCGTCCAGGATATGAATGGGTAACATTCTAGGGTTAAACAACGAATAGGTTTACTTTAGTTTATGTTGATTATGGCAAGAGTACGCTAGGGATACCTGCCTAAAGGAAGTGATGCTTTCGTAGAGGAGTTTCTAAGGAAAACTCTCTCGGATCCACATAACTAGCGAGCCCGTTTACCTGCAATTGAACCCAGGTTGAACTACTAGTGTTGACGACTACCAGTGTGACCGCTCGGCCGCTGGTAGGCCGGTAACCGAAAATAGAATGACCGATCATAATAATAATAATAATATTAAAGAATAATATAGGTTTACTCAAAATGGCTGACAAGGTTTCCAGCATTTTGAATATATCTCGATTTTATTTCATGAACAAATAGTACATATAAAGTCAGTGACAATTAGCACTTATGAAAGGAAAACTGTTTAAGTTCTTCATATTGTGTTACTGATTAGTCTCAAGAACAATTCACATTCTTATCATACATGATTCAGCATATACTTTATTATATTCCCGAGGCAACACAGCTTTTGAAAATGTCCAGGCTTATAGGCATATATAAGTCATAATGCATAAGTATGGTCGTAATACATCGCTATGAACAAAGACTGTTTTATAATGGTACCAGGTCATTTCCATAGAATCCAGGAGCTGTTCGGATCCATGTAAAGACAAAAACGTCTTTACATGGATTTCACGTCATGCCTTTATACGGGTGCCCAGCATAACATTTCGGGCTCCTTTAAGCATCCAAATTACTTCAAAATATATTTCTACCGTATCATAATTTTTGCTATTTTATGCAAGTATCAAAGTGCTTTTTTTATTATTAAACATAAAAAAAAATCAGCGATAAAAAACACGTCTCCCTCTTCGTCGATTCAAGAAGTTGCCCTTAGAAACGAAGTCATCAACTTATCCAAGAACGTACCCGTCCGTCTGTCCTTCTATCTCTACTATGCTAATGACCTTTAAATGCTAAAATCCATAATGAGCTCAATCCTAGTCCCCAGAAACTTCAATTAAAATTCCGAAAGAAGCAAGGAGTGTAAATAGAGCAGCAAAGATTGATTTAGTTTTTTTCTTCTTTTTTCCCTGCTTACAAGTTTTTTTTTCTTTCTTATTTGCTTGTTTTAAGAAGCTTCAGTATGTACTATACAGTAAAAGATGGGAGTAGCGTGCTATTAAAGGATTCGAAGTCGAAATTGAGCGTGAGTTTCCAGAAAGTTCAGTGGCAATAAACACGCTTAGAATATAAAGCTAAAAAATAAATGAAATACCTTTTTTATTTAACTAATGAAAGTACTTTTTATTATTTTTTTCCTTTTGAATACAACACCAGAAGGCAATTCCGAAAGCACAGGAAATCTCAATAGAGTTTGAAAGATTCGTTCAGGAAACGATTTTCATTATGCAAATCTCTGTCGAAGAGTTCACATAAAGTACAACCAATATTAAATATTTAAATCTCCGTTTCTTTCCCTCGAACAAGTAGTAGTTGCTTTAATAGAGCGCATTTAAAAATTATTTACAGTAGAAAACATTTTTAAATACACATATTATTGATATTTCATATTGCTTTATTAGTTTCTAAGTTCCATTAGTTCAGATTGAAATCTCCAAAGGTACCTCGAAAATTCGTAAAAAAAAACAAGCGTATTTTTATAGATAAATAAATAGACATTTAATGAAAAATTCTAAGTTGTGATTCAGAAGTATACGCTTAGAAACCCAAATTCCGATATAGTGCGGTTATAAAGAAGATAATCGTTCAATCACGGGTATTTCTAAATCAAAGCCATTGCGATATTTTAACACTGAAACTTACTACAGAATATTACAATTTTTGTTTGCAATTACAATTTTTCTAGTTTGTTATACCTTAAAATCCTGCACACCATTACTATTCTTAAAAATACATTCAATACAGTTCATCTTCGTTTCAAATTTTATATTAGATTAGCCGTCACCTTATTAGCATTAGCGAACAAGTGATAAGGAAGTTAAGAAAATCATCATGTGCTCTATTATATATTGCAAAGCTTTATTTGTATAGACGGAAGTAACTTCCTTATGTGTTCTATTCATTAGATCTTCGCTTTCAGAATTACAGTCCAACTCTGCTGTGCTGAATCCGACTTGTAACGATCGCCCGGATATAACAAACGATATTTTGGCCCGTCCAATTTGCAATACACTTAATGTTATTTTATGCGTCTACAGCGAACTTCCAAATGTATAGAAGTCGAATATAACAAACTGTGTAGATAACTTAGACTGACGTTTTTTTAAAAATATATTTCAAGCTCTTTTCCAGATGATTCTCTTTTCCATTCGAGAGATCCGTGGTTCGAGTCCTGGGGAGAACATTGCTCATTTCTCACGTCTCCTGCTTTCAAGAAACCTAATGACTCTACAAGGGTATATATAAGACCTATTTTTATCGCTGTTACTGACAAAATACCTTTAGGTTACTGTTCTTTTATCTTCCCCTCCACTTTTATCTTTGTTCTAAATAAAAGGCTAAGCAAACGGGTGTAGCAATCAACTCTTGGAAAACCAGGACACATAATAAGCATACCTTAGAATAAACCTTAGAAGCCCATGCAAGATCACGCATTGAGGCAAAGAGCAATTGATTTATTAAAACAAAGAGCTCAAATTAGTTCTTTGTTTGAGCTTTCAGACAGCACTTATTTTCAAGACTAAAAATATTCACAGCTGTAAATGCATATTTTAGATGGAAATGAGTAACTGGAGGGATATGTCTAAGTTATGACTTTTATATTAAGTAACGTTTCGTATAAAAGTATTAATGTATGGTGAAACTGACAAATAGCGAAAACGAAAATTAATAATTGCATGTAAAACACTTGTACGTAATTTTTAATATATTGTTTAATTAAAGTTACTATTATCAACATTTGGCAAATGTAAAAATCCTAATCACTCTTTCTGTGTGATACATCAATCAGTTTTTGCACAATTTTGACACATGTTGCACACTTTTTTTCTTATCCTGTCGCATATAGCGAACCACCAGATACAGCGAACTAAATTTTGGATCGCTTGAAGTTCGTTAGAGTGGGGTTCGACTGTATATGATACCCCATTCGCTCTTCTGTTCATCAAAAATCATTATCAGCAGTTCGATAATCATGAATTTCATCTCCTGAGCCCTAATTTACAGTATTATTAGCCCAAAATTTTATTAGTCTCGAAACACGATTTGCGTTGTTCCATTTTTCATTCGAGTCTGTCGCCATTCGAAAAACTTAAGATATTACTTTTTCATATGTGGTCTTGTTGTTATTCATGAACAAACTAAATTACTTCAAAGCAATAGATGCAGTTCTAAAGGACATTATTTTTTAATTTTTTATTCTGATTGATTTAAAGGAAAATGTATTTAATTCATGATATATCTAATTAAGAACAATTAAATATTTTATTAAATATATTTTTTAGAATAACATTACAGGTTTTGTTTTCACTTTTTAAATATACAGATGACACATATGTTATATATGATGCCATATCGGTCTAAATGCATTTCATCTAATATCCTATAGAATCTTTCAGAATTTATATATATATATTTATATAGATATATACACTATAGGGTAATTAAAAATATTTGCTAAACGTGTACAAAGATATCGAGACATGCACACAGGGCCAGAATGAGCAGATTTTGCAAAGGTGCAAATTTCGAGCAATATGCATGACTGCAAAGCTCGTCGATATACGGAGTTCCGGACGAAAACGGGGCAACAGGCTTGTGTACCTCCTTTGAATAGCTATTTCGTTGTTGCCTAATTTTCCACTATGTTCTTAGTTATTTTAGCAAAATAAGTTTCAATACATACAAAACACTCTGCACATGTGATGTTATACGTTTCACATTGCCATTATAACGGCTTTCTGTTAAATCATGCTATTTTCGATAACATTTCTGATGATTATTCGCGTTATACTCCGCTTGAATTTTTGATAACGCCTGACGTTTTGGAGAAAACAGTTATATCAGATTTAAAGGTCCATACATCAAACAAAATAAAATCATCATAAGAATTAACTGAAACCATCTAAGCAAAGAATTTTTCTTCTAAAACCATTAACAGTCTAAAATCGGTGAACTTAGCAAAACTCTTAGAGAAGCAAAGTGGAAAGATTTACACGAATACTTGACTAAAATAATTTATTTGACGATAACGCCGAATTCCATCAAAAATAACACCATACTATTATCATGAATGATTTATAATGCAGCATTTGAATGGAACGGAATTTTATTCTTCAAATAACCAAAATACATATACAGCGAACAATTTTACCTTTAATATCCTATAGTGAAGTACGAAAAGTAAGCTGAAAAAGTATTCAAGTAGAATTACTATAAAAAAAAGTTGTTTATTTAGCAAAAATAAAACTAATAGGAGAAATTTTGGTAGGCATTTCGATGCGACCCTGTAAAAGAAGAAGCAAACAAATCAGAATTTCATCCGTAATCCTGCTTATACGTTGAGAGAATTTGAAAAGGCATAAAAGTCGAAATAAATCACAATAAAGTGAGAATAAAGTGACAAAGACAAGGCTGAATTTAAACTGGCTTTTAGATTTGGAAAATGCGCATCTCAAAACTGTTTACGTTCCAGGTGGCAGAAATAGTTTTATAGTTGTTGCCACGTAGCTTATTGAAAATTCCGAGAGAAATAAATAGAAACCATTGCATACGAAAGAGATTTTTTGAAGATATCACTAATAACATTTGAAGTACCGAACTTAAGCTTATAACAGAAATTTGATATACCGAGTGTAAGGTCTGTGTTTTGTATTATATCAATCATAAGCAAAGATTTCTTCAGAAAACTATTTTTAAATCCGCTACAAATCTTGTTGACTTTCTCTAAAATCGATTCACATATTTTTAGTTGATGTAATAATGTAAAAAGGGAATTTTAAACAAATAAATGAATAAATAAAAACACTTATGAATTTTATTATAACAGTTCGATATTTTAGACGATAATATTATTGTAGACACTTTAGGTTCTTTTTAAACAGGAAAACATAAAAAATCAGTTATGTCTTTAAGACATTCAAACTATCGATCTTCCACTTGCTGGCTAACTGCTGACCACTTATCTTACGCGAGAACGCTCATATGCCCGTATGCGAATATTCCTTACATTCTTCCCCCATTTCTTAAAATACGACTAAGAAGACGTAGAATACCTACACTTTACTATATACAGGTTGTGAAGAAATACCATTTTGGTCTTATCTTGCATTCATTTATAACGCATTTGGTCTTAATTTGAGTGCTATTTTAAAGCGGATTCAATTATTTTTAACAATGAAACAATAAACTCAATTGTGCCCTCACCAGAAGTCGATCCAAGGATCTTTCACTTGCTAACTGGATGTGGTAAGCACTTATACCACAAGAACACGAGTGGGGTAATGCCATAATTCCTTATAACATATTGACCAGAAAATATAATAGAATATAAAACTTCAATTAATTCTTTTAAGACGATTTAATTAATTAGAAGAATCTCTTCTGCGACAGTACTTGTTTATTATTTAGATTCCTGCTTTGTCTTATTCCTTGACTAACTGGTTGTATTTATTATTTTTTAAAGCTTACTTATACAGTGGTAGTCGATGCTCATTACAAAACTCATAGTCATATAAAAGTAATAATGTAAAGGTTCAAATGCATTTAATAATACTAAAGTTAAATATTCTAATAACTAACAGCGGTGTAGTTGACTCCAAGCAGAAACACATAGGAACTGTTTCGAGTTCGAATTGCTTCGAAACTGAAATTCTGCCTTTTTCTTCTGTCTGGAAACAACGGATTTCGGGTAGGTTCTGACAGCTCTCTCTCTCAAATGCAAACTCGCCCGCCGTTTAAACACAACTTTATTTCCATTCTGGTGATGGGAGATAGAAGAAACGGAAGGTACAGAAAAGATTTCGTATTACAGTAAAGTATTAGCTACAATAAATTTTACAGATATACCTATCAAATAAGAGCAAATACCGCACCACTTTCGCGAAATCAAAATGAATACTTTCGGCAAAGTACAATTAGTGCTTTTCAACTTAAGATTCTAATAAATAACTTTTTTATGTATATGAAATCACCTTTTATCAGTAAAAATAATTACGTATTAAAAGTAGACATACGCGACAGCAAACCCGAAACAGCTGCAAAGGGACGTAGAAGACACCAAAATTACAGCTGTCAAAATTCACCACGAATAGAAAATTTCTTGGAAGCATTAGAACTTATCCATCTTTTCTAGCTAAAATCTATTACAGGATTGTTTCTTGCAAAACAAATCCTGTAATAGATTTTAGCTGCTTTCGCAAAGACGTTACAGCAGAGATGGACATTCCATAATCAATCAAACGTGGACTCATCTATAAAAACGTTAAAGCCTAAATATACGCCATGTCTTCTCAATCGGAAAGAGCTGGCGATCCAATGATGCGTGTCCAAATTTGAACGAAAGAGGAAGACATCTTTGCGTGAGGCAAGGCAGTTACGCACTACCTCGGAATGACCGAAATACGGCCTATCGACTTGTTCTAGTGTTTCGACAATGTCCCTTCTCCATTAGAAGCTATTTTTATGACCTAGATGGAGTAAGGGCAGAAAAAATGTGGATGGTATCTTTTCCAGCTCCCAGCCCTGTACAGTGAAACCTCTAAGTAACCATACACAGAGTTAAACTTGTCACCAATACATTTTGTTGCTGAACACCATCGAATAATGCTCATTCAGATGAATTAATTACGTAGTCGTTAAAAAATTATAATAAAAGCCATATTTACTCGCGTATTTTACACATTAAAAGATTTTTGTCTAATATTATTCATAATTACATATCAGTATTCGTGTTAGACTTCTAACGCATTATTTTACTTCAAATTCGGTAAAAAGGGAATTTGATATTGGCGTAGATTCTAGATTAGATAAGAAAAAAAAAGTGTTTTTCTTTTGGCTTTCCGAACAACAAGAACTTATATCTGATTGTCCTCGAAATCGACAGACCTGAAATCAAATACTGAATTAAATCAAATACTGAATTAATACTTAATACTGAGAATTAATCAAAGACTGCTTTTTTGCATAATCTTAAATTTTAAACTGGCTTGCTTCTCATCCAATTAGATATTGTTTTATTTATTCATTGATAACTAACAACATAATTGGATAAAGACAATTGGATTGCGGTGAAATACAGAATTTGCTACAGAAAGTTTTCCGACTGTTCCAAATTATCTCCTCTCTTTATTTAGTTTTTTGCAAGTAATTCTGTTAAAATCTACCATTAAACGGCTATTACAATTAAACGGATTTGCGCAGGAAGCATCAAGATAACACCACTTCATAATTCGTGCAACAAATTTTATAGAATATTAAATACATGAAATACTCAAGGATTTACATATTTTTCAGTTTTAGAATTAAAATTCATGCATACGAATTGTGGAATGATATGAATTATGCAAGCGAATAGAGCAGTTAGTAGATGGATAAGTTCTAATGCAGATTCGATGTGCAATTAAAATTTTCTGATATCGTTGACGTCCGGCAAAATAGCGTAACTACATTCTTCTCCCATTTTCACTCTCATATCACACATATACAAGTAATGTTTAATCCATAGGGCATTCGTTATGTTGAAAAATGACATAAAAGTATAGAAACGATTTCTTACATACGAAGATTTCAAGAAATGCAACATTAATTGCTCTTAACTTCTCTAAGGCCTACCAACAGCCGAATAGTAAAGTCGCTGAACACTGATAGTCTGACCTGGGTTCGATTCCAGGCTTTTCCCATGTGTGAACTAGTTTTGCTTAGAATGTTCTCAACGAAGGCATCCTTCCCCTTAGGCAGAAAACCCTATCGCGCTTTGCCATAAATAAATCAAACCAAGTTCATTTCTCTTACGCTGCAGAAAACATGATTTAGTTACACGTAAAGCTCGTTTGGTTTCAGAGACTTACTTTCTTTTTCTTTTTGAAGGATACGTTAGTCTATACTTTTCGACGTAATCGAATCCAATTTCCATGCATTTCCTTTGACAAAGATCCGCTGCTTATAATATTCTCAAAGTTCGACTTTAACTAGTTATCTACAGTCACTGGATTAATCTGAAGACGTTATCCCAAATCTACTAAGTTTTCTCGTACATAAGAGCCTTTATTTTCAAGAAAAGCGGCAATTCGGGAAATATCAGACTAGGAGATTAAGATTAAGCTGGAAGTTCTCCCCTGGGACAATTCTACAAAATCATTTGGATGGCCTTACATGAAGAAAAGCATATAAAATAGTACATACTACTGTATTGAAAAACATTAAATAACTGATCTTGCTAAAAAGATATGTAATTTAAGTTATTCTTGAAAACTTAAACGTTTCCTTTAAACTTCCAGCGTATATATATGTATTACGTATCTTTCTGAATTAAGAGTATATGTGTAAATTAGTTATTACAACGAAACTTTATTAAGATGACCAAGTATATTACCATAATTTGGTTTTCGAAAAGGTGCCGCTTTGTGTAAGGGATATTTAATACAGACTATTTTCGAAGAATTTTGCTCACATTTGGAGGTTTCATCTACAAATGGTGGTCATGATACGAGAACTTATTGCATCTGAAGGATATAAACTAAGTTTCCACTTTTATGTCATAAATTAATTGACACAAATTTAAAACAAATGACGATCAGTCAATAATAACAAAGTAGATTTAGTAATTTAGCAGCGTGACTAGGCTGAATTATATATTTTAACTACGACAAAAGCTCTAACGTAATTCAGATTAAAACAGATTAAAATAAAAGGTCATATTTAAAACTGTAGAATTTATAAATGGAGGTTCGCTGATGATAAATTACATTTACATATCAGAAATTAATTACGAACTTTAATTAGTAACATTTAACAAAATACGTGTCAGTAAAACTGCTTCCAAAGCTGATTAAAATTCTAATCTTTTCAATTATTTTAATAACTATGAATACAGGCTGAATTGAACAGAGCGTGAAACTGTCAAACATTAAAGTAGAATATTATTGCATTGGAAGGCATACTAATTGAATTACAAATTATCTGCTTACCATTCACGCTTATTTGAGTAGCTTATTCATCACATTTAGACTATAATGTGATCAGCAGAATATTATATTCGTAAAATATTGCTTGCTTCCTCCTCCTATAAATTACCATTTAGAGTTTTAATACGCATGGTGGAATTTGGAGGAAGTAGTTATATCAAATTAAATTGGTTTAACAGAATAATTGCTTAAAACTGGATGGTAGCGATTCGATGACATTATTTGTACGTTATTTATAATACAAATTTTCTATTTATATAAAGGCACGTGAAAAAGAGTACTTTACTGCTTAATTTTGAATAATAAGAATTTGCTTTCCCAATTACAAAATTTACAGCTGTCTCTTTTTGTTATACATTCTATCATCATTATCATTTCCCTATATTTTTCACAAGGATTTTCCTTTTTTATATAATTATTTTTATTTTTTTACATTCCGCAGCTTCTTTGATGATTTACTGTATTAAAATTGCAGCCCAGCAATATAAACTTTAAATGTGTGACTACAAACTAAACTTAATCAACATTTGAAATTAGGTAAAACACGTCTTATTTTGGCATAGATTTTGAAGAAAACTCTATCGACTTAGAGGGCGATCAGTAATAGGTCTCTCGATTTCAACAGCAAAATGAGAGGAGCGACTACCGTATTTATAGCGAAAGCAACGGAAGAGGCAAAGTGAACATGAACTTAGAGCCATCTGTCGAGGAAAATAGTAATGAAATGTGAAAAATTAAGATTTTAGAATTGTAAAAGCGCTGGAAGGATTGGATTGGATTGGAATTGATATCATTAACTAAAGATGATAAAATTTTGTGAATATGAAACGCTTCAAGAAGATCTGCTTAATCAACAACCCAATTCCAAATATTTTATGGAGCGACAGGACAAACAAATAATCTGGAACATGACTTAACGGCTTCTTGTTAAAAGCACCACCAAAAGAAGACCAAAACCTATCATCTACCAGAAGAAGTCAAGATGGGAAACAGAACGACATTAACTGAAAACAAAATCGAACTGTTAGCACTGGGAACAATAATATGCTCCAGTAACAAACAGTGTTAATATACAATCATTACTTACAATATTGACCTATAATAAATAAATTACTCTGAATCATGAGGTAATAAATACTGTCAATGTAGCCGCTATATATAATTGCACATATTACAGCAGAACTACAGCTGGTATTGAGCAGTCAAAATAGTTGACGTCAAAAACGTTGACGCTCCAAAAAATCTGTAATGAATAACTATAACAGTTCAACAAGCTAGAAGTGAAAAATGGCTCACCGGTGGCTAAATGGTAGAGTCCCAGAACCCTGATAATTCGAGCCAGGTTCAAATCCCAGCGAACGGGCTGACTATATAGGCGTTTTCGCGATGTGTTTCATATGTAATGCGAATATGAACCAGTTTCCCTAAGTTTCCACGAAAGTATCACTCTCCTTGGGCATCTAACTTTCACGTGCCATAAGCAAATAATGCAGACCAGCTAGGAAACGATTGTAAATTACACAGTAATATGCACTAGTGAGTAATTTGCTATGAAAAAAAGAGTGGAATAACGCAGAAAATTTTAACTATCTTAAAAATTTTGAGCAGTTTACAGAATAACAAACTGAATTCGTAATCGATATGTAGGGCTAGGAATATTGCATTGCAATTTGAAGCAAATATGGAAGATAGCTACTAAACCTAATTATGACTACGTATTACTTAATTTTTACATGGTTCTGACATATTCTGAAACATATAACTTTACACCTATCTGTAATTAAAGCACTGATCAATGTGATTTTTATAACGGAATACAATATATGAACAATGCTCACTTGAAGAAAAGCATAAGAATGGTATCACTGTAAATTACGCAAATATTTGTGGTTATTTGTAGACAATTTCGTTTTCTTGCATTTTTGCACTGTTTCCATTTATTTATTTAAGGCATTTGTATAATAAACATTTGTTTCTTGTTTACTTTATTTCATTTCGAATCTGTGGCCGCTTAGTGTGTTTGTATGTATTTATTTCATGCAACATATTGTTGATCATTTAATTCTCAGCTGAGTAATATTAGAATAGCTCAAATATCCAGAGATATGGGCAAAGACCTTCATATATAGCTTTGACCATACTCGCCAATTTCTCGTCAATATAATGACATTCTAGGAGCTTTCAGAATGTAACGTTTACTTACTTATATAGCAAAGAACTTAATGTTTTTTTACTTGAAAATATTACACTGATTTACAAAAGTGAGTGCTCATTTTGTCCAGAATTTTAAGCAGAATTTAGTGAGTACAAACATAATATTTGTTTCCTCTAGATATTTTTCATATTTTGTATTACTCACATTGATTTAAAACTATTACATCTTTCATTACTCTTACATTAAATATAACTTAAATGTAAGGAGAATGTAATAAAAAAAAGGGAAAAAAGAAAAGAAAACAAAACTGTTGCAGTTGCTAAAAAACTGCAACAATGAATTAATATATTATTTCTCCCTTTCACGAACAAAAAATCAGACTCGTGTAAATAGCATGGAAGAAACGTTTTACAATAGTATAATAAGTCAAAATGCATGATTCGAAATGAATGTTAAATTCCTTTTTGAGTCGAATTTTCGATTACAGCGGGACATCTAAAATGAACATAATCCATTCCACGATTTCGTTTTTTGTTTGTTTGTTTGTGTGTGTGTGTGTGTGTCTCCAAAATAGCGAAATATCGAAAACAAGATTCAGTTTCGCCTTATTAAAAACTGATTGCCTTGGAAATATTGATAACTTAAATAACGATGTAAAAGTAATCTGTGTTTCAGAATATTTCATCTACAGATGATACTAACGATACATGTCATTCTGGTGCAAAACTAATGCTTGGTTCATCAAAGAATACCAAAATAGTAATTTATAAATTAATCATATATTATATGCTACGTGCGGGAAAACTCATTTTTTACATGAAATGAAACAGTTTAAAATTAGATAAAGCTCACTAAGATATTATACAAATAAAAGATGAAGCTAAAATGAAGGGAAAACGCCTATATTCATCCATTATAAATGGCCCCAAATACAACGATTTACTTTAAAAAGGGAAATAATTCCATAGCTTTAAAACTTTCTTTAAAATTTTCATCAAAAGTAAAAAATTGGAAACTGCACGCGAAGTAATTTTAATACAGTTCTAAACTCAATTCGAATGCGATTTCTAAGAAAAGACATGCATATTTTAGACAATGTTTACCGTTTTCTAAAAGACTTTTTTCCCAGTGTTTCTTTAAGTTATTTAGGAAATGTTGGCATTTTAGTTACAGAGGTATTCTTCTACATCTGAGTGATCTAAGAAGAAAAAAAATCATTAAAACAGAACGACAGAGAGAGATCTGCAGGGTAGCTCTTCCTAAAACTGTTCTCTCAGTTAATAAGAAAAAATTCGTTCCTACTTTATGTAATGTAATTTGTGAATGATAAATTCCATGCAACATAAATGCTAAAGAAGAAAAAGTACAAAACTCAATAAAAGTTGTAAAGTGCGGAATAACTGAGAGAACACCAAGGGATTGCAGAAAAATGCTTTCCTTTAAATGAAGCTTAAACAAGTTGGTATTATTTCTCACGGATGCAGTTTCTAATCTGTAACTTTGCCTCCCTTAAGAGAACAGAAGGGGGGGACTGAGGAAACGGGACAAAAAAATCCAGTATCTTACGGCATAGCTAATGAAACTGTCAAATTTCCCTCAGCAGTTTTTGCTATACGGCGGAGAGGACCGCGTTGTAGTAGAAGACTATTCCAGGAGATTTGGTGCGACGCGTTAAATATAAGCAAAGCTATAAATAACAATTACGGTACATCTTGATCACATGGCGCTTGGCGTTCTCCAACGGGGCTTGGCATATTTGGCGTCGATTGACACACGATCGTATATTCTTATTGTTCCAGGGGAAGTAAATGAAAAGTAATGGATACCGTATTCGCAGTTCTTGGTCATAATGAACGGACGCACTAATGTTCCTCGGCGAAGGCCCATTAGTTTCATTTTGAAAGGCCTGGAGGGGGAGTGGAAGACTAAGATGCCAATGGAATATTGAATAATAAGGCTCCCCAACTATCTGTCTCTCGACACTCCAGCACGACTGCTGACCCAACTGCGGTTGGGGAAGGTACACGCCAAAGAGAAAAGATATAATAACAATAAAGAGATCGTCGTTACAGAAGCACAAAAGAACAGTGAGAAGGTTGGGGAACAAAAGATTCGAACAATCGATGGAGGATAGTCATTCGGGGTCGTTTCCGGGATTTGGGTTAATTTCGAGTATTTTTTTTTTAAGAATAGGTAGGCATATCATGCTATTTATATCGAAAGAAATGAAGCAAATTTAAGATCTTTGGCAAAGTTAGCTCTGAAATAAAGGCAAATACGATTTTGCATCTGAGTATGTCCCATTACTTTAACATATGTCTGCTGTACTGATATGTAAAATGAAATATATGCCAGTGCTTTATTTTAAACATTTTGCATTCCAAGACTCTTTTTGGAATGTTTCCAATAGTATCAACTTCGTGGATTTTTTTTGCTAATACAAAAAAAAAAAAAAAATTACTGCAATACAGTACCATTCAGCATCGCGTCTAACGAATGAATAGAATGTTAGAAATGAAAATAAATAAAATGAAACAAAATGAACAGAAACTGGTGTTAATGAACACCGCATTCTTCTCAATTTGGGTTCTGCCGTGGATTCAACAGGTTCCCATACCACCGTAATTGTGACAGTGGAAGTCACAAGAACACTCGTAGAGACCCAGTTCCATTATAACTAATTATAAGTGATATACAACCCTCACTATTCTGTGACACTAACTAGCTGGCCATCAAAATGCAACAACCTACAACCAGTCCGATAGACTGGATACAGACTGCTGCATTTGAGCTTTTTTTGAGAAATAATAAACATGACTGCCCTTTATGTTATTTAATTATTCATTTTTAAAATGTTATTTTATTTATTTCGTAGTGTCATTAGGTTTATCGATATTAGGAAGCTGAAGAAATCAGCAATGCATTCGCCAGGATTCGAAACCTGGCCCTCCCTATTATCCGCCGGACGTGTTTCCAGTTACACCACGAAGGCACACGGAAAGAAGGGAAAAATACCTTAAAACTCCCCCTTTTAAAAGGAGACTGGAGATTAGGGGACACAGCTACCAAATTCTGGCAGTGACGAATCATTGTATACCACCTTTTATTATTGGGCGCCACTTGTACAAATATTAGATTTACCGATATTATGAACCTGAAGAAATCCGTCATGCCCTCGCCAAGATTCAAACTTCAGACGTGTCGGAGGTGCTTCCAGTTACACCACGAAGGCACGCGGAAAGGAAGGAGAAAATATCTTATAATTTATTTGATATTTTCGAGTGATTTTGCTATTGGAGTTTGAGCGTTTGCAGATAAAACGTTACTTTTGCTTCTCTTTTTGAAAAATATTCCAAGCTAATACCTATCTTACCGTTATTGAATTTAATCCATAGAGTGATGGTCTGACTGCAAAAAATTCCTTTTAGAGAACAAGCAGCTCAGCTTTATTAAAATTAATATTTTAAGTAAGTAGATAATTTCTGTGGTTCAGAATATGGACATATTATTTCAAAAACATACGAGGGGAGTTCTTATATTTAACGCAAAGCTTTTTTTACCTCAATCAAATACCCTTTATTTTCCTCTTTTGCTCATCTCGTATAGTCCGTAGGCGATAGTTTCGAAATTATCTTGGAACTTTCCATTTTTAAAAATG
>KK114278.1:264691-287786 GCA_000611955.2 Stegodyphus mimosarum
CAGAAGTCGTCTGGCGACTATACGTTTCGGAAGAAAAAATAAAATTCAAGTGATAGATAAGTGTAATCTTATGAGGTTTTACCAATTTGATAATATTTGCCAGTTGTGCCATTTTTTACATTATCATCTTTCATTTCGGGGAAGGGGGATTTCTTTATTTTTAAGAGATCTTTTTTCATTTTAAATGCATTTTCCGGCCATTTTTAAGGGTATTTTCAGTGAATTTTTATGTCATCAGAAAATCAAGATATGGCCCTCGTTATCAATAAACCTAATTTAAAAAAATGCAAGAACATTCTGTTGAACTATATTAAAATTATTGTAATAAATAACGAAACAGATACAGGAAAAATAAAAGGTGTCAGCAAAAATATTTTTTTATTTCCTGCAAGTTCTGTTTAATTTCTTTTTAATCTAGTTGCTTACGGAAAGTAAAAACATTTCATTGGTTTCTTCAACACTTCAAAGTACCTTTCTCATCATCCTCTCAGCATCATGGCGAGGGAGCAAAAGAGAACAAGTGAAGACATAAAGAAAAGCAAGATTTGTTCTGATTTCCGTTTCAACCTCTCGACTTCAGTTTTAAATCCACTGCCTTTTTAATTTTACTTTTCAAAAAAAAAAGTCATTGAAGAGCAAAACATGTTTCAAAAATCACGAACATAAAAGGCAAACGATAAAAGGAAATAAAACCACAAAGTGTTTCAGATGTTATTGAAATGTCGAACAATATATAACGGCGCAAGTCTGAGCTTATACATCACGCAATTTCCAACTCTTTTATTATGCAACTCAACACCCTCCGCTCCCCAACGTCGGCAACCCCATACTCATTTCCATGAAGCCATTCCTCGCTTATCTAAAAGGGTGGGCGCAAAAGAACAAATAATAATGAGCGGGCACACAAAAACAGAGTGAAAGACCGCGTTCGATTTTGTGATGAGAGAGAAAGAATCCGCAAGTCATCTTATCGCCGTGTATTCTTTTCGATCTCAGGAGGATTGGACATCGTAGATGTAAATCCAATATCTTGTTACTGGAAGAGAACGACCAGTTCGAAAGTGGTGTATCGTGATGCCCTCGGAAAACTGTGCTTTACGAAGGGGCGTTTTAATTTTCGAAGTCTGGTTACTCAATCTCTAGAACGAAGTCATTGTTGCAGATAATACAGCACAATGAGTTAGCTATATTAGCAAGAGACAGTTCTAAACATCTCGCATATACAATTAGTTGATAGCGCTGAATTCATAAAGTTCGGAAACTAAAGTCTTTTATTATCTTCAGACGAAAATGCTGTTAATAATTCTACGGCGTGAGGCAATACAAGATACAAGACGTACATTATGGAAGTTATATTCTAGCGCACTGTTGTAATTGGAAGCTAAAGTTTTCCAGACTCTACTAGACTAATAGCGATTATCCCTAAATGTTAAACAACTCATAAAATATAGAAGTTTAAAATAACCTCGTTATTTAGTCGAAAATTGAACAGAACAGTCACAACTTATGCTACAGACGAAATGTTCCCTATTTGTGGCCATTTAAACTAACATAACAAAATTGAAACTCAAACGTAGGTCACGCTGTCTAAGACTTCATATACAATGCATTTTTCATATACTATGCATACTTCATATTTTGGTACTTTTGTTTTAAGCATACATTTGTCGAATCGTTGGCTGCACCCATTTAAATGAGCAATTACAGCTAACCAGAGACGAATTTCCTGGTAAGGAATAATTTCAATTCTCAACAAGTTCTTAGGGCATCAAGTGAATTTCGATCTTGAATGTAGTTGTTTTAAAATTCCTTCAGAAGTTCCAAGTCGGTAGAAACAGTTGTCTGTCACACTCATTACAACTGCCAATATATTGTGCGAATCATACTGCCCTTGTCGACGTAAAGAATAGAATCTCGTATAGTAGTTTCCAAAGAAGCAGCGGGAAAAAAGTGTTTTTTGGCTATTTTACATACTGCCGGTTTGTCATTTGGCATTCTACAGAATCCCTTGGAAATTGTACAATGTTAATCTTCTCATCGCTTCAGAAACATTCTCATCAATCATAATCTTCAGTTTACGGCATCCTATAAAACGCGTAACTGTTCTATAGATTGCCGGGTTTCATATATTGCCGGTAACGATATAAAACAGTTGAAGTTTCATTGTCATTAAGGTCGAGTATGCTATTTTCAAAAATGCTTCACCCTGTATAATATAAATCCAACACTGTAAGCGAATCAATTCAACGTATCATAAATATGTTTAAGCTTTAGAATAAATTTCATTTGCATTTTTCAACATTAATAACGAAGAAATTATTTTACTGTTTTTTTCTGCAATACAACAATATCGAAATTTCAGCAATTAAGGGACCTTGCGCACTATCTTTGACCGCCACTGGTTTCCTATGTAATTATTTTTTTCGCTATTTTTACGATTTCATGCCATTAACATCAATTAACATTTAGAGTTTATACTTCTGGTTTACACATATATATTCAACAAAGCCGCTTGCTTTTGACAAAAAAAATCAACTCTGAAGAATCTTTATAATTGCCATAAATACATAAAATCCTTAGACATTTTTATACAGATGAAGTGAAAAATTGTGGGGATATTGTTCACAATACCAACTACTATATTTAAAAATAGAAAGCACCGAAATAATTTTTATCGACTGGCTACCATAGCAACTCCTGTCATTATAAGCAGGGGAAAAAACTCAGATTGCGGTAAAAATAATTGGTGACTATCATTCTGATAATTAGCTTTTTTTCCAATGAAAAAGAATTTTTTTTTGTTGTTGTCAGGATTATCGATTAGCACAAAAACGTGCAACGGATCAGAGACTGTTCTTGAGACTTTTGACGCATTTGAAAGAATTTACAATAATAAATGCGAAATTTTAAAAGGCGACGTGAAATTCGATAGGGCATGCATTAAAAGATCCCACAGCAACACAGAAATGGAAAATAAAATATAGTGGTATCTCGGTATACGTCATTAATCCATTCCAGATTCTTGGGAGTTACACCAAACTAATTTTTCCAATTTGAAAAAAGGGAAAGTAAGTAATTCCCTTTTAATAAAAAATTATATTGTTATTATTATAATACTGTTTAAAGCTAAAATACATATGCAGTGGGTGAAATATGTATTGTACATAAATGAAGCATTGCGCATGATATTGTACATAAATGCTTTTCTGCCATCCTGATCAAAAGCATGCTCTAATGTCTCTGATACTTACTTGGTAATCGATTTCTCCTTCTGCAGAGCGTTAGCCGATTTAACCCTCTGACCGGCCAGGGTTTTTGCTAAGAAAGCACAAATTTCCCTTTATTATGATAAAAAAAATTACTTTCTTGATGTTAATGTAAAACGTCTCCAGGTATTTTATACCTGTATTTGTGTACTTTTAATATATTGCTTAATTTCTTTATCATATTTTAATATGCACATATATATACGTTCTTACAGCTATCACAAAAATATTCTAGGACGTATATATACGGTTTTACCGGTTAGAGGCTTTTAGTAGCGTTTTTGTTTTTCACAATCGTTTAGCTGATTTAACCATAAAAAAATACTTTCTTGATGTTAATGTAAAACGTCTCCAGGTATTTTATACCTGTATTTGTGTACTTTTAATATATTGCTTAATTTCTTTATCATATTTTAATATGCACATATATATACGTTCTTACAGCTATCACAAAAATATTCTAGGACGTATATATACGGTTTTACCGGTTAGAGGCTTTTAGTAGCGTTTTTGTTTTTCACAATCGTTTAGCTGATTTAGACCGGCCAGGGTTTTTGCTAAAAAAGCACAAATTTCCCTTTATTATGATAAAAAAATTACTTTCTTGATGTTAATGTAAAACTTCTCCTGGTATTTTATACCTGTATTTGTGTACTTTTAATATATTGCTTAATTTCTTTGACATATTTTAATATGCACGTATATATACGTTCTTACAGATATCACAAAAATATTCTAGGACGTATATATAAGGCCTTGCCAGTTAGAGGGTTTTAGTAGCGTTTTTGTTTTTCACAGTCGTACGCATTATCGTAATGCGCATACAGTATGCAATAGCTAAGTCCTGGATACATACACCATCTTCATACTTTTCTACAATCTCTTTTGAAACCTCCATAGTGATCCTAATAACATTCTTCGTTGGTCACACTTCTCATTAAATTCCCTAAAATTCATTGCTAATAAAAGTTACAAAAATGTTAGTGACGAAAACACAAAAGCAAATGAAAATTTCAATCGAAAATTCAGAGTTATAGCGCGAATTGTTTACTGAATAGTAGCAACAGGCGTACTGATGTCCGTTACTATTATTCACGGGCAGTTGTAGCATTGCAGTAACATTACCTATTTTTTTAAAGCAGAAGAGATGAAAAATGAGCAATGCCCTCGCCGGGGCTCGAACCCCGGAATTTTCGAATATGCGCCGAGTGTGCTGACCATTGCACCACGAAGGCCTGCTAAGAAGGCGGGAGAAGTACCTTATATACTTCCCATTTTAAAGGGCGACTGGGGATTAGAGGACCCAATCGTCAAACCCTGGTGGTAGAGAATCCTCATCCACTTCCTCTTTTAGTTCCGGCGCCATTGTAGAGACATTAGGTATTTTTTGAAAGCAGGAGAAATGAAAAATGAGCAGTGCCCTCGCCGGGACTCAAACCTCGTATACAATATACAATTGCTAAGTCCCGGGTACATATGCCGCCTTCATACTTTTTTACAATCTCTTTTATCACCTCCATAGTGATCCTAATAACATTCTTCGTTGGTCGACACTTCTCATTAACTTTCCTAAAATACATTGCTAATAAAAGTTACAAAAATGTAAGTGACAAAAACACAAAAATTTCAATCGAAAATTCAGAGAACTCTCGAATTTGCGCCGAGTGTACTGGCCCTTATACCGCGAAGGCATGCTAAGAAGGCGGGAGCAATACCTTATAGCATTAACTCGAAAGAGGTAAACAAGTGTAGTGTGTTTAATTGTGACTCATCGAACTCGAATCATATTTCAAACAAAAACTTTCGCGTCCAAATAGGATGTATACCAAGTTGGACGTATTTCAAAATGGACGTATATCGAGGTATCACTGTAGAAGAGATTAATTTCAGAAAAAGCGCATTTAACCAATGTTTTAAAATTTTTGTTTCTGAATGCGGTGATTCTCACGCAAAAAGTATTTTGAGTACTTCCTTATAAATCCTCTTAAAAGCGAAAATATTTTTTATTCTGAATGACAATGCTAATTTAGGCCCCCTATTAAAGATTAAAATGAAGTACAGGAAATAATCGGATAACATGATATGGTAAAAGTTTACAATTGGGTGCCCCTTGTTTTTTGGCGATTCTGTTTTGACACCAAGATCGGCGCCAACAAGACACAATTTCAAGATGGCCGCTACACAAAACCAAAACAACAAGTCAAAGAATTTCACAAACTCCGTGTCCATGTACACATCGAGTTGTTTTCACTTGAAAAAAAAAAGAGAATTGCACAAACTAGTCATTGCACATTGCCTTGACTTTGTTCATGTGCGCATCGATTTATTTTCAATTAAATAAATCAAGAAGCTAAGACCACGTTAAAACTCTCATGGTAACCAGAAATGGGATTTCATCGCCCAAACGGTACAAAATTTTTCGCCAATTCGAAAGGGCACCCAATTCTACACCAGAGCCCATGATATTTTTAAGAACATCCCTTTAAGCTACAAGGCTAGGGAACTAAATAAATTTCTATGAAAACTCATGTCTGGTATTCTTGCATCAAGAATTTGTTTTGAATGAAAGTGCCAGACTAGATTTTTAAATTCAGTGCAAAAGTGCAATAGTAAAAGGAAAGAAAAAAACTCAATGTAGTTAAGAAAGGTTACATAAAATTAATATTAAAATACTGAAGATTATTTTGTACTCATAACCGACTAAAAATATTATTGTGAGAAAACTAGAAGGGGAACGTAATTTTACTGTAAGTAATAATAATTTGCAAAAAGGAAAGGCCAACTGGTTTTTCTTAAACAAAATTCACAATCATACACTTCCGGATATGCAGGAGGTTTTAAACTAAGCTAAATACCTGCAAATTCTATCATTCAAACACTGATCTTTACAGCAAAAGAATCACGAAATTAAAGCGTAATTTTTATATTACGAAATTAATAAAGAGCTATTGAGAGTGTATTCAAACAAAAGAAAATGAAATACCTTTTGGATAAAGCAAACAGAAAAAATCAAGAGGCTGTTGGAGTACCTACAGTCGAACGATATTTTACAAATAAACAAGTAAATTAATAAAAGCACTCCTTTTTTTAGCGCTAAGAGGTGTTGAAGATGAAAAATATCACATGGGTATTTACATTATCGTATGTTTGATCAGTTATACACGTTTCTACATAATTTCTTTAGTTATAAAAGAAAAGCAGAAAACTTTGTAAACCTTTCGAAGCCTAAACACTTCTTTATTAAATGTAAGCATAAAAGTACGGAAGCGTAGGTGCATTAAAATAGCTTAGAAGATATCGACATGAATAGTCATATAAACAAGAACAGTAAAGACACGTAAAAGATTAAAGTTTTTCAGATTCGTAATTATAGTATCCATTGGAAAATAATATTTACAGAAAAATTAGCCCTAGAGGGACACATCATTTAAGATCACGGAAGACAGGTACTTCGATAAGGTTTCCAATCTATCGAATGGCTGGCTGCTTCAATTTTTTGTGGCTTTTTCCGTATGTAATGCAAATTCAAGCAAGTTTCGCTCAATATATCATCCAGGATATCATCTTTCCCTTTAATCAGACAACCCTTGTGTGCTTTGACTCAATCAATTAAGTTAGCAGCACATTAAGATTGTAAAGTTATAGAAATCTCATTGATATCTGATCTTATAAAATTTGAATCAAGAAATCAAAACTGACAGAAAAGAAAACACCAAGATATTGATAAAAATGACGAAGTTATTACAGACTAATTGACTGATATTAACGGCTGAAGACAGCTCTTAATTATCAGGTAGGTAGAAACAAAAGTCAGGTTTCAGCTACTTTAAAAAGAGGCAAATTAAATGAAAATGAAATAGAATCTGTAAAACGTTGAGTAGATGGACTAAAGGTATTACGGCTTCGAGCTCATGGAAGATTCGCTCTCAGAAACCAGTTGTTATATAATATTATTCAGAAAACTATTCCATGAAATTTTTATGAATTATGATCTTGAAAAGTAAGGCAAGTTAACAAGATCTAATTAAGATGCAAAATGATTTTTTGAAATAAGAATATAAATAATATACTGGCAGGTAATTTTCTTGCATGTTGGCAACTAATATATTCACTAAAAAGTTACATTCCAAAGATGGCAACCACATGAAATGGCAGCTCATTAGCATAAGAATGCCGTGTTACCGTTGACTGATGTATGACGTCCGTTGTACTAGACGAGTCAAAACACTCTTCGAAAGTTGCTATATCTCAGGCACATACACTAAATTCCTTATTCCTCGATGAAAATAGTATAGATGTTTTGGTAAGTCCTTTTCAGGCATCTGCGATTTCCAAAGGCAATCATAAGCACCCGAAAAATAAATGCTAACTATATGTACACAGCTTAAAGCTTTTTTATAAAATGTACTTTAAATCGAAGATAAACTGACTACTCTCCGATAGAAATCGACTAAATTTAAACCCGGAATAAGCATCTACAGGCTATACTCACACAACAACTTAAAGCTTTTCCATAAAATGTTCTACAGCTTCAAATCGAAGACAACTCTCGCCGCTCAAACGGTATTAGTGGTTAGGGAAGCCTACTGTGGTACTGAAAGGCCTGGGTTCGAATCTCGGAGATGGCATGTATGGGAGTTAATTTGTGTGCTGTGATTTATCTGAGTTGTCTGACACTAACATCAAAACAAGCCCACGAAATTCTTCGTGGCAAGGAATGAAAGATTCTGCCTGTCGTTTGTCCTTTAGCAGTAAATGTATAATGTCTGTGTCGCATGGTGGCACTCTAAATATACGGCGAGCCAGAAGTCCTCTCGAGAGGTTGGTGATAGTAGAAGAGAGTTGGGAGACCCTCAGACTTGTTCTCCCCGGGCATTCGCGGAACTGAGCGAAGTCGCACTGTATGGTGCTCAAGGACAAGCGACAAGCACAACCCACAGCACACAAATAACTCCTTACTTTCTGGTAAAATATTTACTGAATAGGAAGTAAAGAAATTTTAATTAACATAAAAGATTAGAGAAGTATTTCACAATTTATTAAATTTTAAATATTATCCAACACATCCTGGATGCTCTGCAATAAGTTTTATTACTTCCAATTGTTCATTTCGTAAGACCCAGCCCCCCACCCCCATACTTAGATTGAAATGCACTTCACTTTTCAAACAGGATAGAAGACAAAAAACAAACTTCTCAAAGTTTTAAAATTCGTAATGTTGCAAAATTGTTGCAACTGACTTTAATAATGTGGCGATGTCATAAAACCTAATTCAGTAATTTAAATAAGGGCATAACATTTTACAAACGAAGAAAGAGAATAAAGTGTTCAGGTGCATTCGCTTTAAATAAGAGGATTAAATGCACTTTAATACTGGTTCGAGAATAATGACTATTTTATTTTTATATCCTAAGAATAGAATTTCTATGTTTAGGAGTCGAATTTACTTTTAAAAATTGCGCGCTTGTTATCTCGATAGTTCCATTAACAATATGTGGAATTATAAAGCTGTTAATAGCCCACTGAAATTAGAATGTGTGGTGTCTCAGTAAATGCTCTTAGAATAATATACTGAATCAGATTTTGCCAAAGTCAGAAGGTTCTTTTGAAGGAAATACATTTTTAATTGACAAAAGGAAAATTATTGTTAAATATTTATATCCTTAAAATTAGGTAAAGCAACAACTTTCTGTAGGGCGAAGATTTTTAATTATGGCTCTAACGATTTCGAAGACGGAAATGTAAGTAGGTAGGCAGGTAGGTTACTGAGGACGGGGACGCCTGGTGTCTAACAGAGGTAAGCAGACATGTGTCCCACGCCCTCCTCTTAACTAGAGCAATAGCTCCCTGGGGCCCCACAAGGCCGCACCGGGAGTTTATCGAGGTTGTCAAAGGGAAGTACATGGCCTTACAAGGGCGTTAATAGGGTTGTATTACAGATTGAAGAGGTAAGCTGTGGTGTTACAGTAAAAGTGCAAAAAGATTTACACGTAAATACACATAAACAAATAATACACAAGGCACAAAGCGCAAAATACATAAACACACAACACATAAAACAGGTACATACACATAATCACTTAAAGCACAAAAAGACATACACATGAATACAGATGGGAATGCACTGGTACATAGAGGCGCGAAAAGCACAGTTCTTGCGAATTATTAATATTGCACACTTTAAATTGGTGGGCATGGGAGCTTAAACACACAAAGTTGTTTTGATGAGCAGATGTTGTAAATACTAGTCCATTGGACTAGTGGTGGAGCTTATCGTCAGTACACCAGAGCGTGGAGTCCGAAGTCTGCTGACCGTGTCATTTTAGCGCGGTTGGCAAAGGTCTGTGCCCAATGCCGCGATGGTATTAATGATGCTGGAGATTGAATTAACCGCTCCTTTATGCGTTATAAGGAACCGATGATAGGTGTCCCTTTTATATGTAGGTAGCGGGAGATGGTGTGCAACCGTTAAAGTATATTCAAGTGCGTAATGATCTGGTGATCCATCTGATTCGCAGACACAAACATCGGTATTTGAGATGCCATAGCGATTGCAGTAACTTGGAAACGGGTCGTGACCCGTGATGAAGTAGGTGAGAGGTGCTACGACGAAGAGTCGGTCGGTGGAATCTTTTGGGAGGTGGTTGAAAGTCCGTCTGCCTGTCTCGCATTCGGTCCACTCTCGTTGCCATCGTTTCATTCCATGCTCTCGTAGGAGGCCCTTTAGATAAGAGGAGAGTGCAGGTACGGTGATGAGTTGGGCTGTCGGGTTGGAAATTGGATCTTTGGCCAACCTGTCTGCAGCCTCGTTTCCCTCATTTATCCGCATGGGCTTTAACCAATACCTCTTCCTAAGGAGTAGAGAAATCTACCAGAGTTTGCAGATTTCTTTGCTCCTGATAAAGAAGGATTCATACCTTTTTGCTCTTGAAATGAATAGTCTTAATTAAAATCTAAGCCATGCATAAGGTTGTTGCTTTGCTTAATGTTATGTTTACTTTGGCATAGTTCTTGTCTCTCTTGTTTATATTCTTGATTTTGTATAAGGATAAAAAGCTAACAAAAACTAGTAATATAATTTCTCAATTTCAATATTATCCTATATAATTAGACTTAGCGATTATGGATATAAACAAATACACATATAATATATATATATAATTTTATATTATAACAAAACAAAACAAAAAGCAAATCTCTCTTATTATCACTTTTAAAATATATTATTCCGAAAGTAAGACCGATTATTATTTTTGATAGAAATATTATTAACATGTTTATTTCGAGGAGTTTTTTTATCTTCTGCGACTTTTTACCAGTCAATGTCACCACTATAAATTTTCTTTCATTGTTTTAGCTCTCATTTTGAAGTAAACCTACTCTACATTTAACAGCTGCTACCTTCTACGACGCGACAGTTTAAGACGTATATTTAGCACGTAATTTTTCTTGCTGAAATACAGTTGTACAAATTTAAATAATTATACCGTTTCAAAACAGAAAAGGTAAAAATTTTACGATGGTTTTAATGCTTCAGTAAAATATCGGTTTAAAAATCTTTTTATACTTGCACGCAGCCAAAATTCACTAGGCATATAATTATTCCTTTTTCATTATCATTTTATAATTTTTATTGATTATGAATTTATCATAATGCAGCTGGCCAACATGAAATAATCTAAACCATACCTTGTGAAAATTGTGATGGACTGTATACCACTTTACTATTCTCACATATTTTTATTCCTACAGCTTAAGATTACATTTTAATGCATTTTTATTTTAAAATTTCAGAACAAATGAATCACTTGGTTATTTATATGCTTAATGGTGAATCCTCTCCTAGCGAACATCACCTTACAATAATCACCTTTGAATGTAACCATCATTTCTAGCAGCATAAATAAATAGCGTGATTTTTCTGATTGTTCTCATTAGATATTGAGATATAATAATTTTGTTTAGAGTCGTTTACACTTGATTTCAAAGAATAAGAGATCTCACAGAACTCATTTTTCAATAGCAGAAATGGCACGTAAAATTTGCTTGTGACATGTTCTAACTCAAGATTGAAATTTTCAGTTCACTCAGAGCAATAAATTTTCCAAAAGAGTTGTTGGCTAATTATCGATAAGCTCTGCGCTTAAATACTAGATGAGGTAACATCCACAATCGCTACGACAGGGCATTTGAACTTACGTGTTAAAATTTTAAGAGAAGATTATGTGATGTCTTCTATTTTTATTCTAAATATTGCGTATATTATTTACTAAGAAAAGTCTTCTTACGATTTAAAAATTTAGCAGATACATATATAGATTCCTGTGTAACAAAATATTAATAAAACCTAATTTACATTTCACACATTTTGATTATTTCTAAAGGTAAAAATCTTTTAAAGATTCAAAAATTTATCAGTTGAATATGGACTGTTACGTTGTAGAGTTAATAGAATTTTTTGAAGGAGGAGACTGGAAAAATAAGCAACGTCCTCGACGGGACTCGAACCTCGGACATGTCGATGACACATCGAGTGTGCTGACCATACACCCTCCCCCTTTTAAACAGCGAATGGGGATTAGGGGACTCAATCGTCAAATCCTGGCGGTGAAGAATCATCCTACACCACCTTTTTTACTTCGGGCGCCACTGTAGAGTCATAGGAATTTTTTAAAGCAGGAGACTGGATAAATGAGCAGTGCCCTCGCCGAGACTCGAACCTTCGACCTCTTGAACACGCGCCGAGTGTGCTGACCATTACATCAAATAGACATGCTAAGAAGGCGGGATTTAGTTTGATTTATAACTCAAAGATTTTCCTGTTAATTAAGGGCTCTGGTGATGTCAAAAAGCTAATACAGATCAACCGATTTCAGTCCTCTGTTGTATTAATTCAGTTAACAATTTAGAAATATATTTACTTTTTACAAGAGATACTGAAATTAAAAATGTTAAAAAAGATAATTTATATATCATAAATTTCTATCGTTATACACACGACTTAAACTTTTACTTGGCAATGGCAAGTAGCAGTATGCTTGAAAATGCTAGTAAACATTTAATAAAAATGTCTTTTTAATAGAATACTTAAGAATTTATTCATAGATTACGAATTCTTATTTACAGCAAAGAGATAAAGTTTGAGTTATAAATACACAATGATGATGAAAATATTGGTCAAGAATAATTTATAATTAACGCACTTCAGTTATTAAAATAAAATAAAAGAAAAAAAATTAAGATTTAAAATTTTCTTTGAGGATAACTAAAGTTATTACCAGAAGATGTGTAAGTAAAAGTTTACGTTTCATGTATTTTGATTTTCTTATAAAAAATTCATTTAATTCATTAATTGTGTTAGTTTAAAAACTTATCTGATATGCGTGAACTGTCAATACAGACTTCAAATCTAGACTTACTTCTATTTCTGGAATTCAATATCTAGGTACACCTCTGAACATATTCTATGCATTGCTAATGCATAATTTTACGACTTTTAAAAATACTCGGTACGACGGAAAGTATTCTCAGTTGACATTTGATTATATGCAAGATTAATGCTGTTTAATACAACAAATAATATTTCACCTTTTAGCTTTTTAATTTCAGTTAGTCTAGTGAAAGCCAATGAATAAACAGAACGTTACTGATTCAATCAATATATATATTCAGGCCGATTATAACCATCATAATCTTCATCGAACAATATCCTACGAGATCAAGCTGGAATAAAAGCCTCAAAAATAAAACTTTACTTCACTTCAACTCCAAAAGCTTCGTTAACAAATGAGTAAAAATAAGTCGAAGTTCAAAGCGGGCGAAAATAACTGAAATGGCGTCTTGTGTTGATTACCGAAGCAAGCTAATGACAGCATGATAATGACGTTAGAAAACAAGGGTTTTCTGATAGCGACTAATTAGCATTGTGAAGTCGTTCATTTTTTTATTGTTATCTCCTTTTAAGACCATTATTTTCAGCTAATAATGCCTTCCGAGTCAATAGACAAAGAAAAAATGGAACGAATTTGACAAAAAAGGAAAAATAGAGAGATATCTTGTTGGCTTTGTCTTTTGTTATATGCTCTTTTAACAGGAGTACGTTAATTTAACATTCTATGAACAGATATGGAGAAGAAGAAAATGTTAATACAATTAAATAATGAAATGAAATTACTAACAAAATGTCAGGTTACGTACTAGGGTTCTTATGCGCTTGATCTTAGGACAGCAAAAATTTATACACTATGCGTTTCTATTTAAACCATGAATTTTTTCAATAAATATATATATATAAACATATGGTGATTAAAACGATGTTGGAACTGCTTTAGAAAACTCCTTAAAATATATATCTCCCAGAAGATCAAAGATGGTAAAGGGTAACTTCATCTTTTACCTTTAGGGTAAGAAGTCTAACAACCTTTTACGAAGTATTTTCACTGGGCTGCATTATTTTCACTGGACATCTCCAGCAAAAGTTATTAAATTTTTTGTCTTTGAGACTGTGTACAAATACAGTGCGTGTAAATAATTTTTGTAACAAACTAATTACGATAAATTCCTAGCATTTCTATTGCGAATGGTGCTTTTAATGTTTTCTGAAATTTTATTACTATCCGGGATTTTGGACTGGAATCAGACAGAAATTGAAATTATTCCTATAATCAACTACGGAAACTAAACTGCACCCATCGCGAAGAGGATATACTCATTATGCAAGGCCCCACTGAAGAACATCTGAGTTTGTTTCATCATATAAGAAAGTAGTGACGTAGGTGCTGACAGTTTAGTGATTCATATTATAAACAAACCACATAAACTAAGACACTGATAAAAGTATAGTACAGTATTATAAATTTATTTTTCTTTCATTGCAGAAATGCAACAAACATACTTAGTATGCTCAGAGATGTCACGGTAAAACTGACTGTGCCTCTGCTTTGACTCGATTGCGTGACTTAACGTGTTGGTTATTATACCGTAAATGCACATGAGTGAAATATTTCAATTGTTTGCATTCATCTTCCGTTGAAGACGACAGGGAAAGGTAGAAAGACAACTAGTCATCGTATTTGAATTTTGTGATGAATTATTATCCACCACTCTTAATTTGCAACTTCAAAGATGATGATATGGAGGATGATCGTGTTCTTGCTCGGATTCAAACTTGGGACTTTTAGGCTGCCAGGAATACATGTTATTCATTATACCACAGAAATCCTTTGGAAAAATGTCTTAAAAGCTAACTTCGTCTTATTTATCACTGTAACATTATAAGGTATATCTCCCACATTCTTAGCGTGCCTTCGTGGTGTAATGGTCAGCACACTGAGCCGGTATTTCAGAGGTCCGTGGTTCGATTCCCGGCGAAGGAATTGCATATTTTTCATGCCTCTTGTTCCAAAAAAAAATACCTAATGCCTCTACAACATCCGCCCCGCTTATATCATCGTAAGAACTTAAAATATATGTGTTGATGAATAGAAATACTATTTCTGGTCTTATTTCTTATTTATGTCTATTTCGCGCGAAATATATATGCATTGGTTTTAAGAACATGGTCGGCAGGCGCTGTTTAATTCTCACATTATGACAGCGTCAACTGCATTACGCGATAACAGTTAAGTAGCTATTTAACAGCAGCTAACTATCGTGAAAGAAAAATGAATGGCGAAAAATATTAAGTAAACTTGATCGATAAAATAACAGCGTTTTACAGAAACTAACGACCTTTTACCCAAAATAGAGCCCCACATATTATCCGTGTCACCACCACCAGTGCGTGATGGTAAATATCCAAAACAAACTCAAGGTTATGAAAGCCAAGCACCGAGCAGATTTATGAATTAGAATTTAGTTTATGCCCATTGTTCTAACTGATAAGAAAGCAACAGTCAGCGTGAGTTACAACCACAAGTTTTAAAAGAAGTGGCATTATATGATCAACGCTTTAAAAGCATTTTGCATAAACTAACGAAGAGAAAAATTTATATCCTGCACATGAACTTCAGAATAGTTTGCAAAATGACAAAAATGTCATCTTTGCGTAATTACCTAGTAGAGGTTTTTTTTATAAAGTAATGCTTATAAATTGTGAATTTTTAAGAACAAACAGCCCAAAGTTTACACTTTCAGTTAACTAGTTTTATAGCAATGAAGAAAAATATCTAAAATAAAGAGTTTATTTATTTAGTTAATTTAGTTTAATCACTTCACTACGGTAAATAAAAAGAAAGGAAAAATAAATAAACAAAGTTAGAAAAATATTATGTATAAAAGCATATTCAAATCCATTGCTAAATTCTTTCATTGATGTTATGATAGGCACGAGAATAAACTCTCATTTTCCTTTCCTCTTGCTTTAAAATTCTTTACTTTAATTGGAATTTAAGGAAAAACATTTCACTGAAAAAATAATAATTTTTATTATTGAAAAAATAATACATTATATATATATATATATCCGCTATTCCGACAATATTCATTTAGCATCATTTAAAAAAAAATTCAAGCATGATGAAAACTTTCATCATCTTTCAAACAATAACAATGTCTAATATCTTCTGTTGTTGCTATTGTTGTTTGACTTATCTCATTTGTCTGACAGTCACATCAAAACAAGCCCACGAAATTTACCGTGTTGCGCCTGTCGTTGGCAACAGCCTTGAGCACCATACAGGTGACAGAATGACTTTGCTCAGTTTCGCACCCAATTTTGATGGCCAGCACGCCGAGAAGACGAGACCCTGCAAATACCAACAGCCTCTCGAGAACTTTCGGCTCGCCGCATATTTGGAGTGCCCCCTGCCGCACAGACACTATCAATTTACAAACATCCGTGCCTTCTCTGGGACTCGAGCCCAGGCCCTTTAGTACAACAGTCAGCGTCGCTAGCCACCATCCCGGTTAGGCGGCAGTTTCTTCCGCAGTTTTGCTAATTCATTCTTACGTATAATGCGTTGTGCAATTATTATTAAAAATTACTTTAAGAAAGTCACAAAAGCAATACAAAGTGAAACAAATTATTCATTTCGTAACTAAATGATAAAATTACCGAAAAATTCTGTTCCACTAAGAAGTTTTTTCACCCTTATCATCATAATAATGATTAAAAAAGGGAAAGAAAATTAATACATTAACGTTACAAAATTAAATAATTAACTTATCTACTTTCTTTTCCTTGATTATAACACTAAAAGATAAATAATATATCATATAATGCTTATTGAGGGAATAAATCATACAATTATAAAATTAACATACGGCTGGATGGAACCATAAAATTTAACCCAGATTTTGAAAATCCCTCATTCCCAACTACTATGACAGGAAGGCGAGCAGAGCGGTGAAATCCCTAAACATTTGTAGTTCGGTCCGGGGTTCGAGCTTCATGGGCGTTTTCATGGATTTTCCATGTGTAACGTGTATGCGTGCCAGTTTGCCTTAGACAGTTTCTCCATGAAGACATCCCTCCTCTTAGTCAGCTAACTCTCGAGTCCTTTGCCATAGTCAAATAAACCAAACCAAATACAACGATGACAATACAAAGCCGATGAGCTTTTTTGCATTTCTACCTATGGACATCATGAATATTAACGATGATTACGATGGTTACATCGTAGTTTAAGACGTTCTTAAAAATGCCACTCCTTCCAAGATATGTTATAAATAAATTATCTGTCATCACTATCATTTGTGTTATTTTAAATGGTCAAAAACTTGCAATTGAATGCAGTCGTTGGGAATGACCATTGATTGATCATTTAGTCGTCTTATCATCGAGAAAGTTGTCTAAGGCGCATGACAGGGAACGACTGATTTTATACCTGCGAGAACGAGAGAGTTCCATCTCAACTAGCAGAATATCACAGTGGTCGAATGAGAGAGTCCTTTATTAGAAAAGCCCTTCCCTACCATTAACCTATTCAGAATCGTTTTAATTCGCCAGTATTTTAAGTACCCTCATGCCCTACAGAAACTAAACAAACTTCTAAGCTTTCATCGAGATTCAAATCCGGCTCAGTGACACGGGAGGCAGCACCAATTAGGACAGCGCATTCACTATCGTATAGTTTATTATCATTTATGATATAAGTTACGTAAATCAGTTATATGTGAGTTGCATATAAGGTTTTAGATTTGATTATGGCAAAGCACATGAGACTATCTGACTAAGGGAAGAGATGCCTTCGTGCAGGACAATCTAAGAAAAACTGGCTCATATCCACCTTACAAATGAGAAAAACACGGAAATGCTCGTTCGTCAGAATCCGAACCCGAATCGAACTACCAGTGTTCAGCTTTCCCGCTAGGAGATGTGAATACAAGAAGTCCCGTGTAGTGATTTCAAATATAAAAGTGTTATGAACAGTGTTTTTCAGTTTTGAATTGAAATTCGATTTGCAACCTTCACTTTACCTGCTCGGCCACATCTAACTTACAGTCAAATTTTTCAAGGCGATTTATCTCCAGCAAGAGAACTTGCAACGTAGACGAGGACTCTAAGGTTTTGGTGGCGTATATTACTTTGAGTTTTATCAAAAGCTGTGGTTCAGATTAATTAAAAGTTTAATCTGAACCACAACTTGAGATAAAACTTAAGTAATTTACAGCACTAAAATCTTGGAGTCCTCCTCTTGCGAGCAAATTTCATTACGTTTCTTAAAGTCGTTTAATATTTACTGTTTGAACTATCTAATACACTTAAAGTCAGAACGTATTCTAATTCTGATAAGAAAGATTCTAATTTCACTTTCAATAATCGAAAAGGTCTCAGTATACGGTTATTAAGCAGCGTAGGAGGATACTCGCAAAATGACGAACGCTTTCTGCAACTAATCATGCGTGATTTAAAAATAAGCTGCAGTTGAAAAGCTGCAACCTACATTAATGGATGGGATAAAAAATCAGACGCATAGGTTTACTTCAAATTCACGATTGCAAAATTACTTCAATTGCGATGAGACATTAGACAAAAATTTTTCTTTCACTCTTCTGCAAAGAACGAATATGAGGTTGCAAATATAGAAAGGAAATATGAAAAAAAATGTGCCACTTTTTACAAAACTTACTTACACACATAAAATTTTATGAAAAATTAAAAATACGGTACGTCTAAAAATAATATATTAATGCAAACGAAATGAATGCAGGCTTGAGTACTTTTAAAAGAAAACATAAAATGAACATAAGAAAGCCTATACGGAATGGTTAAAAAAGCACCACGACATCTTTTGCATACTCGAAGCAAAATGAGAAATGAGGAAATCAAGTTAACCCTCATTGCAGATTCATGAAATTGGTGTCCGGAGAATTGATATCAAATGTGAATGTAACATATCCGACATTTTAAGCGACACTGCTAGTTAATTCTCCATGGAAGCAGTTGTATGACGGTAAAAAAAAAGAAAGAAAGAAAAGGAAACGGGGAAAAAATGAACTATTTTATTTGGTAGGCAAAAAATAATCAAGTGTTTAAAAACCAAGAAACTAACAAGAATGTTCAGGATTATAGATATTTACGTTAGAAGCAAGAAATATTCACGTTAGAACCATGAAAATGGGATTCCTTGTCGAATGCATTTTTAATTCATAAGAGACGCATCGGGTTACACTTGAGCTGAAGTGATAAAACTTACTTACTGCTTTCTTAAATGCTATTTAAGAAATTGTTTAAGAAAACTGGAGTCGCTAAAAGTCAAAAGATGATTATTTTAACCAAATGATTTATTAATAACACTCAAATGCAGTAGTCAACTCAAATACTAATAATTTTAGTACGTTGTACAGAAACGTCACAAGTATTACTGGTAAACAGAAGTGTTTCAAACGCTTTTCAAGTGGGGGCCAATCTAATAAATTAGGATGTCTAGCGGATTATGTTACGCTTGTCCCCTTTGAAAACAAATTGTTGTCATGTGTTACTACCATTACACTTATATTTTTAAAATATAAAACAAAATTTATATTTGGTTTTAATAATTACAACTAGAGTGTAGATGACCTTATTAACTAACAATTAAATAAAGGCTCACATTAATCAGGTGAATGAGCCAGCCGATTCTCGAATAGCTATTAAAGGTTTAGATTAAATGTTTGTCGCAGCCATAATGCTTTAAATTCGTCTTTTGTTGCTAAGGCCAGAATGGGAAAGGTAATAAATTCCATAAAATGTCAGTCTGGGAAGAAAAATTATATACGTTTGTCAAGGATAATTACCGAACTCTGTGATTTTCAATTACAGTGTCGTATGCACAAATTAAACTGAACTTTTCTTTTCTTTCTTTCTTTTTTTATTTTATTTTTAACATGGCAGGACCACAAAGACAATCTTCGAGGTTCACAAATTGAGAAACAGTGATCTATATGATATATTAAGCTAGTTTAGTGCAACCATAGATTTTGATAAGTCAAAATAATCGGCAGAAATTCAAGTGATGTACAGACAATAATATCAAAGAAATATGAGTAAACAGAAAGTTTCAGAAATAAGCGGAACCACAGGGGCAGTCTTCGAGGATAAAAGATTGAAAAACGTTGGTATACGTATATGTTGGTACATGTAGTGAACGAGCTTTGTACAAGTATCGATTTTGAAAGCAACAACAGTAAGCGAAACTTTAAATAAGTACAGTAAAATCAACGAAATGTTAATAAACAGAAAACTGAGTATACAGTAAAGATTTTCGGTACCAGGAAACATGAACATCAATTGCATCCTCGTCAAAATTCGAACCAAGGATATTCCATTTACTGGATGACCATGCTAACTATATATACCACCACAGCGGACAAAGGGTACTGCTATAATTCACATTCATCTCCAGTTCAAAGGCGACTCAAAAGAGGCACGGGACTCAATCAATACAATCCAAGCGATGACGAAATATCGTACACCAGACTTTATTTCGAAAGCCACTGTACTGACTACAATTTTTTCAAATCTGGGAAAAATACACGAAATGTACCCTCTCCGGGAATCGAATCGCAAATTTCCTATCTGCTAGATGGACAGGCATCATGATAAAGCAGCAAAAAGTAGTAGATGGGACACCAGAATTTCACCATTGTTTGTATAAATACAGCCCCACCACACAGCTACGTCCCAGTTCTGATAAAGAACACGCAAGGGGACGGACGGATTCGAGTGTCTCTCTCTCGTTTTCCTACCACCAAATCTTTCGAGAAGAATTTCGGCTCGCCAGATTTTTAAGTGAGTCTACGCCGCGCAGACGTTGTTCTTGTACAAATGGTCATGCCTTCTTAAGAACTCGTATCAAGGGTGAACGACAGGACAGTAACTGACTAGGGCATCGGTAACCGTTGTGCCTTACCGGCACAAGCAAATACGATAATTCCTTTCAAGTTTTAGTACGAAGTTCGTTAGGGCTTTCTGAGGGAAGCTGGGTCAGACTCATGTTAAATAATGGAAAAAACGCGAAAACAAACCATGTAGCAAACTCGTTCGCCTGAGTTCGAACCTCAATATCGAACTAGCAGTATTCAACAGTCTTAACTATTCGGCCACCGGTAAAGCCAAAGACATATTTAGAGTTTTGGGGTAATATTAATCTAACAAGAATAATCTTCAAGATCATCACATGCTATGGTAGAGAATGCTATAACTTCATGAATATTTACTAGGTGGTCTCTGACCGTAATTCATTCTTTTTTATCTAAATCTTTACTGTGAATAAAACATTGAACAGTTCACCCTTCAGCATACTCCCCTCCAGAATCCATACATTTTTGCCAATGTTCCGGAAGCATTTTCATGCCAATGCCTTAAAAGGTTTTCAGTTAGCATTCCCGAACGCTGACGATGACGGTGTCGTGTATAACTGTAATCCTTTCAAGTGGGATTTAAACCTGGAACATGTGACTGAACTAGTGGACCCATGTTTCATTAACGATCACTACCGTCTTCCTTCAATTCCAAAACCGCCATAGGAGAGAACTAGAGGTTTGCATGCACATCACTTTGTTCTTACGTGTCAACGAGCGTGGAATCTACCGGGCATACACCATGTTATACCATAAATGTTTTCTACAATAGTAACAGAGTGGAAGTATCGACATAAGTTCCTTAATAAACATGAACCTATTCTCTCGAATAACCATATCTACACGATTAATATTTGTCGGAATTACGCGCTCTAGTCTCTCAGTGAAACATTTTTTTTGGGGGGGTGTCCCCAAACTATGCTTGGAGTCTCTGCCACATTTCAGATGATCGTATATTTTCTCGAACGAGAACAATGATCATAAAACGTTGTTCCATGCTCCGAGACAGTTGTTGATCGCTTATCACTCTCGCAAATGGAAGACACGACAGAACAAGTTTTAAATCTGCACGGCAGGTAAAGTGAGGACATTGACTGTACTCACCAACGAATACATATCGCTGTGCAGGAGTAGTGGTTTGCAACAGCAATAGTTTCTTTCATATTTGAATCCCCTTGTAATATAATATTATACTTAGGTACTACAAAGACATACATGCTAAGATATTCAAATGTTGCGTGATGTTAATTTAGAAAGAACAGTCTTATTATTAGTATATGCAACTGATTAAAAAACAAGGTTGTTACGAATTTTTTAGGTAGTTAAAATTGCATAGTAATAATTAAAGATGATTTCTTTCCATGTTCCCGGATTCTGAACAAGTCAATATTTGGAAAAAAAGAAAACTAATTTAGTAGTAAGTTTTTACGTTCCATTTAAATTCTGTTATTTGAAGTAACCGCATTACTAGAAAATTTAAAATACTGCCAAATAAATTATAATTTAAAGCAAATGTGTAACATCATTAGGTTTATTTCAGAGCAGAAAATATGAAAAATGAGCGATACTCTCGCTGAGGTTCAGATTTCGAATCTTCCCACTTCCTATTACACGAATAAGGCAGAGGAAGGAAAGAGAAAAAATAAATGTCCCTTAAAAATGTAGTTCTAGGCATTTGAAATTTTGCACAATAAACAAACTAAAAACAATATAAAAATTAAAGCTGAGTTAAAATAACACGCCGAACAACGATTCTCAGACAGTTTAAAGTAACAAAAATCAGCGTAAAATTCATAAATTTGCAGGATTAGTTTCGAAGGTTCAAATATAGAACCTTCTGCTTCAGCTGCATATGTGCAAATTATTTTATTGTTTTGTCTGCTCCAATATAAGAATTATTTAATAAAAATAAATTAGTTGAGACATATTTAATTACTAGACTAAAATGATTGCTTTAATAACGCAGCGGACAAATAATTTTCAGTTGAATTAAAAGCATATCGCAGACAGCACTATTAAGAATGTTTTCATTACTTCTGACTTATATCACAGGAAAAACTTTCTTAGCATGCGAGGCATATTATATTTGTTTAAATATGCGATTGATGTTGCATTTTTTGGTATAAATATATGCCGAAATAAGTAAATATACTTGCAAAGGCATTTTCAGACGTTCCAAAAATAAAGCAAAATGCAAATGAAACTCTACTTCAGCAAGCAATGCTCAGAAGCTAATATCAGAGAAATTTCTCTTTTTTCATTCTGCATTTTTTACGTACTCTCTACTCAAACATTAATATATTCACTATAGTACCCGATTAAACAAGACTACTTTTAAGACCATTTTCTTCAGAATTTTAATTCAAAGGACATTGCAGAGAAAGAAACACGCATGCAGAGAATGAATTTTTGAAATTAAAAGTATTTTCATATTCTAATTTCAAGTAAAAAAAATTAAAGCTGACTTTTATAAATTTCTGTTAAAATTCTTATAATAATAACTGTGCATGCATTTTTATATTAATGAAAATCACATTGTATATATA
>KK114278.1:305080-358017 GCA_000611955.2 Stegodyphus mimosarum
CTTCATTGCGTTTCGCAATTTTAAGGATAGGCATTTTTTTCATATATGAAGTAAACTTAACTCCTAATGTGCAAGTGATAAAATGTACATTATTTTTGTATTTGTTTCTCAAGCATTAAAACGCATCTGCAAACAAAATATTTCGACGAATATCTCACACTGCTTCTGTGTTTAACAAGTGGTAACAGGTGGGAATATTTAGTCTTACTCAACTTTCTTCATTTTTATTGGCATAGTTAAACAATAATATGCCAGGATTTGATTGATTGGTTGATTTAATTCCCGCAAAAGTTATCTGTCGTCATGGATATCAGATATTTTACACTTCGAAACTGAAGAATATATTTTAGAAGTAAACTGAAGATTACATTTCAGAACTTCACGGATGTGATACATTTTACATTCCCAAACTGAAGAACACATATCGGAAGTAAACTTAAGAATAGATTTTGGAACTTCATAGATGCCAAACATTTCACACTTCGAAACTGAGAAATATACTTTATGAACTGAAGATTTATATTTCGGAACTTCACATACGTAAGACATTTTACACTCTCAAACTGAGGAATATATTTAAGAATTTCATGGATGTAAGACATTTTAGACTCCTACACTGAAGGATACATTTCGGAAATAAACTCAAGGATATATTTCGGAACTCTACAGATACGAAATATTTTACACTCTTAAACTGAAAAATATATTTCCGAAGCAAATACATGAATTTTGTAATTTCTACATCAGTGGTTTCAAAATGGTGGTACAAGGGTCGGAAGGATCTCACGAATGAATTTCATGCGACTCGGGAATGTATTTCAATTATGTATTTCTTGCAAATACGATGTTGCAAAGATTTCAAGATTTTAGTTATTTGAAACCCGACTTAACATCATTTTCATTACCATTAAAAACAAACACGAATAACGCATCAGAAAAGTCTATAAATGGAGCTAATTAATCTACTGTGTTATAAACCTTATTTGAAGACACAGATTTTATTAACTTTAATTCGCATTTTTCAAAAAAAAAAAAATAAATAAATAAATCAGTTACGAATTATTTCGCTAAGCTTTGTTGGGAGATGCATTTATATACAAACACACAGTTAAACCACACAGTTTTCACAGTTAAAACTTCTGTTCGACTAGCGGAATTTTCATAATTTACTTATTTTTAGTTTAAATTAAAAGCAGTTATTTAATGATTAATTAAACACGTTGGAATTATTTGAAATAAATTTAAATGCGAAAATTTAATATTTATCTATCAATGTATTGCGTAACCAAGAAAAATTTCTTGCAGGTATCAAACTTTAGATAAACTTAATTTTATCTTATTATTTTAAATTATCAACATAAACTTGATTTTGTTTTTCTTTTGTGGTATTATTATCATTATTATTTACGGATGTTTTGATAAAATTTGGTAAGAGAAATTTAAACTTTATTTTAAATATTTTTTTTAGAAAAAAATTTCATATTATTAAAAAAAAATTGTAACTGTAACTATTTGTAAACAGTTTTTAGATTGTGCATTCGGCTAAGTGTTAGACCAATCTGAGTTTTACGCCACTAATTTATATGTCTTTAAGATCAATTAATGTTTTAAATGATCATAATTCTGCATCCAAATATTTACAAATTATCTCTTTTCCTTTTTATTTAATAAAAGAATGTTTAGAAAACTTTTTGCCGAAAATGTATGTAAATCCTTTGAATTTACCGATTTCTGTTTGTTGCTTTTTAAAAAAAATTAGTCACATATTCCAAACTTTACAAAAGACGTTTTTCATAACACTGAAAATATTTAGGAGAGTCTGAAAATAATTGAGTATTAAAGAAATCTGATCCCTGAACAAAATATACACGAAAATCAATTACAGCAGCTTTTTAAATTTGGAACCTATTTAATGTTGTCCTTGTTTGCAAAAATTAGCAAAGATGTTCTAAATTTTGTGTGCTTTGCCTAATTTCATTTTTAAATTTTCTTACATTTTTATATGGCGAAAATCCCGAGACGTGAAAAAAAGCTTTTATTTAACAAATTACATTCAAATATTGTAAGGTTTTAGTTAAACTAACAAAGTTTTATTTTTAATTTAAATCTTTCTATCTCTTCTCATTTTCAACTTCCCGTCAGAAGAAGCGCGCGTTTTGAGCTTTATGCTAATTTGAAGTGGAGCCAAGTTCTATTTAAACCAGAGGTAGAAACCTCTCAGTGTGAGAGAGCTTTTAGTCTCAGATCACGGTCACTCTATTCGACGTTCGCCTGACCAGCTAGCATTTAAATTCTAAGCCATAGCGCTTTAAGTGATTGCTTATTGAAATAAATCCAAGTGCGTCAGTATCAGTAAATCTTGCTACGCACCATTTAGTTAGAGGCCAACCTCGCGTAATAGCTCTGCTAGCAACGACTAATTTAATGTCTATTTAGTTTTAGTTTAAATTTGATTGTTCATTTTAGACCCAAGTGTGGTCTTTACTTTCTGTATCCCTCCCGAGTTGGGAAGTGGTTGTAAATAATAGTAATTTAATAAAAGAGGATTTTAAATCCCTTTCAAGTGCAGTTATTCTCCAACTTAATCACAGTATCGTACCACAGAACATAGCTGCATTCAGCTCCCTGTTCAAGATCAGGACTTTAAGCTGTTCACGGAAGATGTTTGCCAAGAATATGCACCGAACACTCAGTCCTGACAATATGACGAAAATAAATGAATAATTAATGTACATAATATTGCGTGGATAAACTAAGTAATGCATTATATATATTGAGGTAAACAAAATTAAATACAAATATTGACTGATTAAACATTGCTTGAACCTTCATATAAACATCTACAAATGTATACACTTAAAAGACAACTCAAAGACTCTAAATCATTAAGTAAGAGAAACTCAAAAACAAATGAAATTTAATCAGTTAAAGATCCATAAAATTTAACGAGAAAAATATACAATTCGGATGAAATAAAATTTAATTAGAAAAATATTCTAAAATCATTAGAAGTGAAGGAATGGAATTTGGCTAATTTTAGTTTCATCAATTCAATTAAATAAGATGGTTGGTAGCCATGGATGTATACTTTTTTATTATTCATAACTTGAGAAATTTAATTGCTTATTAAAGTACATACTTTTGTTGCATTATTGTAATTTTAATTATAAATTGGCTTAGATTATGTACTATTCACAACAGATTTTTTATTTAAAACACACAGTATAGATATTATACTCTCCTAGGACTACACGATTCTATGGGTGAAGTTTTCGCATGACCAAAATCAGTGTAATAAAAGATATAATTATATCGCTTTTAATAAATATTGCAGAAAATTCTACATGAAATAAAATTTATATATAATGATGATGATTTAAATCTTTATAATGGATATAAAACGTAATTGATGAAATTTTAATGAGGCTGAATATAACTGACGGATTTTGAATGGAGTGCTTAACTGTTAATAATTGTTCTATTGTCATACACTCAACGAAAAGAAAAGCTTTTCCTGATGTCAGTGGACTGGCGGCTTCAGAAGCAATTTTATGTAGACAGCCAATAAATTTGCCGTAAATTAAATATCATTATTATGACAAGGATTTGAAAAAAAAATTAAGGCTTTAATGGAGTATAGTTTTACATTAATTTCATTACCAAAAGCGATCATGAGTAACGCTAAGAAGATGTACTAAAGGAGCTCATTAATTTACATTGTAGATATAAATCTTATTCAAAGATCTAGGAACACAAAGCTGATTAAATTTTATTAGTACTTGTCATAAGATATATATTCTCATTTACGAATTTTGGCAATAAGAAGAATCGCTTTGTTTAGGAGTACATTTGCATGTACAGCTTGTTTCTTTCGTAGTTGAAAATTAAAAAGTATACAAGAAGAACAAAACTGCCAACTGCCAAAGAGTATTTACAATTTGAGATGAATTTTCCTCCAAGATAAGAAACTTTAGGAAAATCTAAACGCCACGAGGTGTTGTAGCTGAAAGGTGTAGTAAGAAACAAAGAAGTTTACTATTAATGACATATAAAATAAAAGAATAGGTTGTAGTTTCCTCATTTCTTCATTTTGCATGACAAATTATTTTAAGTTTGATATCTTTCCTGAACTCCTCAGCTTCCCCGAGCATTTTTTCGCCAGGATGCAAATTTAAGGTTAAGTGAAGTGAGTATTTAAACGGGTGAATCTGAGTTGATTCAGAGCGTATTTTCGTTAGCCAGCGCAACGTTTCACTGCTATCTCGCTGTTACGCTAGTACGCCCCTTGGCCATTTCGGAAATTGCCACGCCTGTTAGGTTTGTTGAATCAACTTAAATTAGCCACTCTTTAGAATTTCCAATGAATGCAGTGTTTTGCAAGCCGAATAACTGTGCATTACAGAGTCAATAAGTGGATATCTAACAATTGTTCGTTAAGTGCTAAATTTCTTATTCGCACTGATTCTCTTGGGAATATCTTCTCATGTAATAAATTAATTGTCACTTCTCATGCCATTCTTAAAGACCTTAATAATAAAGGTGTTGATGTCGTCTTTTCTCATGTACGTGGCCACACTGGCAATCTAGGAAATAAAAAGGCTGACTGGTTGGCAAAACAAGCTACAAATCTTCAAGTAAATATTCCAATGATACTGCCTAAGTCATTTTTCGAGAAAAAAAGTAGGGATGATACAATACTCAAGTGGAATGAATTATACAGGAATTTTACCACTGCCTCCTTGACTAAATTATTTTTTTCCTTCCATTCCTCAGAGACTGAATAATGTACACTTTTCTGCAATTTTGAAATTACTAAATTTCTAACTGGACATGGTAATTTCAATTCATATCTGAAAAGATTTAGGTTATTTAGTACAGACTTGTGTTTCTGTAGTTTCGGGGAAGTGCAAAATGTCGAACATTTGTTGTTCTATTGTTCAAAGCTCACGGAAGGACGAAAAGAACTCGTTTCTAGGCTAAACTCTGTGAATATTACATTTCCTCTCTTCTTCACGTATTTGTATAAGACAAAATGGCTTTCTGCTTCTTCTGTAAATTTATCTCTTACGTGTCATCTGTGAACTTGTAAGTTTATTTTATTTTTGTGTTGTGTTGTTGTATTCGTTTTTTTTTATTTATCTCTGTAAGCCTTGTATAATACAATGCGGTGCACAAGAATTTTAAAAAAAAAAAAAAAAAAAAAAAACAAAAATCCAGCACCAATTAGACTTGGAATTGATTTATGTTCTAAGTTTAAGTTTCACCGCTGCTTTTCTGTTATTAGTTGGAATTAATAAAGGGTTATTTTCACCCTTCTTCTGTGCTGGTATTTCATTCACGCCTGTGTGAGAATTCGCCAGGTTCATTGTAGGATCTAGTTGAGTTTATGTGGAATAGAATAGACAGATCTTACAAGGTTTCATTATTTATTCTAAAGCTTTGTCCCTCTTGGAAAGTTTTTTTTTTAACTTTGAGCAAGTTACTTAACGGTCAATAAATATACTGCAACTATGTGAATAAATGCCAATCTGAAAATTTTAATATTTAGCTGTCAGTGCTTTTGAATTCCAAATTGTGACATAGGGAAATTTCTCGCAGATGCCAACTTTTAGATTTCACACAAAAAATAAATACAAATTTGAATTTTTTCTTTGCGTTATTTTTATTATATGTATGTTTTGACGAATATGAAGCAAAAAAATTAATTTCATTAACAAATTTAATAACTTGGGTTTCGTTAAAGAAAAAAAATCCCTTCTTTCTTTTTTTAACTGCGGCCCGTCATTAACTTTCAGATCGTGCATTATTTGGCCAGCATGCTATGTGAGTTTGAAACCACTGCCTCGTGTGAGTCAAAACGAATGAGAAGCCGTATTTTCTTGTATGATAAGTCAATGAAACTGCATCAGAAATGAATTATATAAATGGAATGACAATGAAAATATCTTATAATTATTTCATCAATTTTAAAAGTTTCTCTATTTTCATTGTTGCAATAATATTCCTCCGGATATTTTAATAATAAAATAATATTTTTAGTTCTTCATAACGTTCATTTTAAATTTATTGGTAAATCATTTCATAATTTTTATACATGGCTAAGTTACAAGCAAAAAGATGTTTTAGAGTCTATGAGTCTAATTTCTAATCACAGCTAAGAAATAAAAATGACAATAGTTAATGCTTATTTTATATATTTTATTACATATTAAATATCACACATAAGTAATGAAATAAATAAATCTAAACACATACAATGTTTTATTGCGAATAAATATCTTTTGATATGGGAATATATAAGACTTAAAAAAGACTCAAACTTTGTACTTATTGAAACACATTTAATCTAATTTTGATTAAAAAATATCGTATTTTGCTAAGAAGCGATAAGGAAAAACTATGTTCAAAGTTTCTCAAAATGTCAGTTGAGAAGAGTTTCAGTGAATGATGTTTTTAGAACAGGGAATAGGGTTAATGAATTGAAATTATAAGAGCGAACTTAAATCGTCACTAAATGACCAAAGAAAAGTTACAAAAACATAAATAATAAAATCTTCTTACATTAAATCTGTTACAAAAAAATGGAATCGAACAAATTTTCACTTAACGCTCTGTATTAGCTCAATATGAATAAAATTTGCATATACACAAAAACAAAATGTTACATCTTATCACGAGAAGAATGATTTTCACTACTCATTGGTGAACTATCACACATTTAAGCAGGTTGTCACTAAAACCTATCTCCGATTTTAGCAGTTACGAGCAAATCCTTTTCATCTCGATCTTGAGGATTAGCGAAAGCTCAGATTATTAATTCCTTTAACAAGCATCTTAAGGCAGGGAATTCACCCTAAGCTGCTATACGTTACGAATTAATATTTTCTCAATCTGATTACGGGGAATATCACTCGGTGTAAAGGTAAAACTTTATCACCGAAAATGCTTTAATTAACGTCCTGCTGGAGCAAATCAGTTTACAATCAGTTTTAAATAACGACTTTTCAGGGTTCAAGCAAGCACGAAATTAATAGCATTTTCCAAAGGCCGTTAGAACAACTATATTCTATTCATATATGATAGAAATAAGTAAAGTTCTTAAATACAGCAGATGAATATCTGTGGAAAATTTTAAGTTAATTCTAATACTCTCAGCAAATCATATAATTAAGTTTATGCAAGAGATTTTAAGAAGATTATTTAGAAATGATTACTTAATTATTCCATCCGTAACACAGAATGTGTCTTTCAGGATTTCGATGTTTATAAGGTATTTATAATTTATAATGGTTCTTACGCAAATGGTAATAATTTTGAGATTAATAAATATGACAGAAACGCCTTGTAAACTAAATATAAAATGCTTAGTTCAGATATTTTACTACAAAAATAACCACTTCTTCAGAATCCTTCATAATAATCATATTTCGTGATATCGAATAAATCATATTCATTGAAAACATTTCTCATTTGGAGCTCTATGATTCTGCGGATTGCATTGGGTTTATGATTGTTAAGTTCATGTAAAACAGGAATTCCTAACATGGTCTACATTGGTCCCTGAAAGTCGATGAAATTTTAACGGGGAGTAAATGATGATCAAGGGATCTATAGGCGAATTTGCATTGGCAACTAATCGGCATAATCCAAATCCCAACGTTTACCAAAAATTAATATTATATCTGAGAATTAATTGTGTTGATATAAAACTATATTATGTAGTAAAAATAAATCATGTAAAATAAAGCTAAAACACAAATTATTTTATATATTTCAAAAATCAATAATGTTTTTAAATTATAAAAATTTTTACATAAAAGCATTTAGTAATTTCACACATTATTATATTGCAATAAGTGCAATATCTGAGCTTGATGTCATAAGGTAAATAAAGTTGATTGAAATAAAAGATAATGTTTAAGCACAAGTTTGATTCAAAACAAATGGATAGGCTAAGTTTTGGAATTTAAAAGTCATTTGAAAGAAATGCCATGGCAACAGCTTTAATTAGGTTGGTAATTTATTACAGAAAATAATATTTTTGAATGAAGAAATTTATGGATTAAGTTAATGTAAAAAACGATTTTTTTCAAAACTATTGCGTATATATTTACTCTAATTACTATCTTTAAGTTATCTTAGCTGCAGTTACTTATATTATGATTATGTGAACTTGTATGTGTATTTAACACAGGCTTTTGAGTATACTATCCTCTATTTAGCACCGTTTTTATTAAAGAATCGTAAGTTAGAATAACTGCGAAATCTTTATTTAGCAAGTTAGAGAGTTTGCTTAGCACAGATAGAACACAAATCAAAGTTAACTTTGATTTAAACTAACTTTGTGATTTAAACTAACTTTGATCAAAGTCAGTTTAAATCAAAGTTAACAGTCTAAAACAAACATTTAAATCGAAGTGTTGAAATATAGAGCTTACAAGATATTTATTTATAAGTTTTAAATATCTTCAAGCTTATCTATTAGGCAATATTATCAGGAGAATATTTCATAAAAGAAGGTAACATGCTGAAAAGAATGAAGCACAGAAACAATGTTAGCACAAAATCTTTTTAAAACTTCTTGCCTCTGAACATAAATGGAATGACATCTCTCGCCAATATATATCGTTTGGCGCTCGTTTGGGTTTTTGACGTTGCCGAGTTTCACTATGCAAAAGTGACACTAATTTATTCTAACGTAACTATTATGTGTTCTTTTATATTCAAGTCTCAACTTCGTGAAAGACTGTTTAATGATAATGGGTTATGGGTTATTTAGTTATGGCAAAGCACACGAGGGCTATCTGCCTAAAGGGAGGGATGCCTTCGTGGAGGACCTTCTAAGGGAAACTGACTCGTATACACGTTACACATGGGGAAAACCACGAAAACGCCCATGCAGGCAGCCCTTTCGCGGGATTCGAACCTCAGACCGAACTACCAGTGTTCAGTGTCTTTACCGCTCGGCCGCTGGTGAGCGTTTAATGATAATGAAGACGCATAGATAGTAGTTACATCCGCACTCTTGGCATGGAGGTAGGGGAAGCCGTTTGCAAATAACCTTAGGCTTGGGTTTGAATCCAGAACAGGGTACGTATTTTTTAAGTGTCTTTGGTGGTGGAGGCACTTAAAATGCTGCGAGCCGAAAGTTCTCTCAAGAGGTTTTAATGTAGGTAAGAGAGGTTGGGAACCCTTGAGCTATTTGAAATATTGTGAGAAAACTGGGCGCATTTTTACAATCATTTCATCATTTTTTTGTCATTACAACAACTGACATTGATCATATTTTTAACTACTGAATGCATTTCTAATCAACACCTACAAAATAACTGAGCTTATTTCTAGATCTAATTCCATAATGGAGACTGCGGATATTTTATCTCTGAACAAAACGTACAGGAAAATCTGTTCGTACAGTTTTTAAATTTAATACCATATTTGATTTTGCTTTTTTTTTGTAAAGGGTAACAACACATAATCATTTTCAGTCAATTAAATTTAGCATGGAAAGAGATTTTATAAAAGAGTCAAGTAAAAATTTCTTAAACATAGATACACTGATTGAAAAACATTCTATTATGTGCAACTTAAAATTTTAAATTCGTATTAATAAAAATACTGACTTTTACTTTACTAATGTAATTTCTAGCGTACATTATTTTTATTTATTTACTACTCAAAATAGAGTTTTGTTTAAAACACGCAACGGGGACATTTGACGTCACTTTTCTAGAGATTACATGATATAAAGCAATCAGCAATCTTATGAACACGTTTCATGTAATAAAGAAGAAATTACAATAGTTTTATTGTATATTGCACAGAATTTAACGTGAAATGAGACTTAAATCCTTATAAAGGACATAAGAATAAATTGATGGAAATTTAGTGTGAATGAATATAAATGATGGAATAATAATGGTTTTGTTTTTGTCAGAAATTCAATGAAAAAGAAATTCGCGCATTATAGGTCAGAATAAACAGAAAACAGTAAAATGATATCAACTTAGAAATTAGTACAATTTAATTCAAAATAAACGTTAATCTACGTTTGTCTTTTTCTGCCTAATTTTAAACTTTGGATTACTTATTATAGAATTATTATAGAGTATAAAATGGTTTTTGTTTACAACTCGAAATATATTTTCGACGATTAAAAGTCCCCAAACTAATATACAGTGTCTCACAAAAGTGATGGGACACTTGCGCTTTACAAAAGGAAACTGTAGTAAAATAAATTAAAAAAACATGTAAAAACTTTTTATGGGTGTGTTTCATACTTAAATTTAGTAACAATTATTACATGACATACATTTTCTCAAAATATTAAAATATTAATTTAATAAAAATACAATTGTTTAGAACGGAGCAAAAAATGGCTCACATAAGTGATGGGACACTTACTTTTCCATCAAATATTTATCCAAAAATTTTACTTTTTAAAAGGTTTTAACATTTTATTGGATTTCCTTTTACTTTTAAAACATGATTTAATCTTCTTGGGATGGATTCGACCAATTGTTTTGTGATTTCTGGAGTCATTTTACCCCATTCTTTTTGAAGCACCGATTTTAATTGTTGTTTTGAAGAAATGGTATGTTTGCGAATTTTTTATTATAATTCTTGCCAAATATTCTCTATGGGATTTAAGTCTGGAGATTGTGGTGGTGTTTTTATTATTTCAGGACAGTTATACAGCAGCCAGAGTCTAACGTTCAAAGCAGTGTGCTTGGGGTCATTGTCCTAGTAGAATTTAAAATCGTTATGAAGGTTCAATTTTCGTGCTGAAAATTTTAAATTTTTATTTAACATGACAATATACTTGTACTGATCTATTATACTGTCAATAAAAACAAGATTACCAACTCCAGCGGACGACATACACCCCCATACCATAACTCCTCATCCACCGTGTTTTACTGTTGGCACCAAGTTCTGTTTGCGAAATTCTTCCCTGGGTTTTCTCCACACCAAGATTCTACCGTCAGAACCAAATATATTAAATTTACTCTCATCAGCAAATATAACTTCATTCCAGTAATCAGAATTCTTATTTATGTTGGATTTTATGAAAGCCAGTCTGAGTTTTCTATTCTTTTCACTTACGAAGAATTTTTTCCTGGCTGTTGTACCGTGATATCTAGTAGATCGAATTACTCTTCTAATAGTCTCAGGATTAACAATTACTCCATATAATGCTTGGAAATCAGCAGCAACTTTAGGAGCACTCATTCTTGGATTTTGTTTTAATATTTCGAACGATAATTGGCTTTATTCCATTGGATAGCTTTGATGGTCGGTCTTCTTTTATCCTGAATCATATGATTCTTTTTATATCGTTTAATGATACTAAAAACTGTTGAATGACTCAAGTTAACTGTTTCGATAGTTTCTCTAATAGATTTTCCACGTTCAATATGCAAATTAATAACTAATTTTCGAATTTCAGGCAAAGTTTCTTTTCGTTTAGCCTTCATGGCTGCACAGAACTAAAAAACACAAAAATTCCAAAACAAACTGTTGAGAAATAATGCAGACGATTTTATAAATTATTGCCAATTGCTTTTGAGTAAAAATAAAAACCCCAAAAAATATTTTTATTGCTTACTTCAGAAGATTTTTGTTGCATAGTCTAATGGTGTCCCATCACTTATGTGAGCCATTTTTTTTGCTCCGTTCTAAACAATTGTATTTTTATTAAATTAATATTTTAAGAAAATGTATGTTATGTAATAATTGTTACTAAATTTAAATATGAAACACCCCCACAAAAAATTTTTACATGTTTTTTTAATTTATTTTATTACAGTTTTCTTTTGTAAAGCACAAGTGTCCCATCACTTTTGTGAGACACTGTATAAAAATGTTCTCTGCAAAATAACGTTTGTGCATTTTTATGCTTTTGTTGAGGTTTTCTGTGCAAGCGAATATTGAAATAAAAATGCGATTTGAAAGAGAAGTTACCATTGAAATTTATGGGAATAGAATCATATAAAACATATCTTACCATTTACAAAATTATGCAAGAGCTTGCACAGAAAAATCGTATGATTCCTATATATTTATTTTATGCAGATTCTTAAAATTAAATAAAATATTTCTGCAATATGCATGACATAGGTTATACCTATTATAAAGATATTTAAGCTAAGCTATTTAATAAGCAGAAAAATTTCATACATGCATCAAGATAACTGTCGAATGTGGTTAAAACAAAATCTTCCAATATTTTATTCTCTTCTATTACGAGAAAAATGAAATTTTCAAATATTTGAAACCGCTTTTTATTTGACTGAGACCAAGTTGAAAGCTAGGGATTTTCTAGCGACCTGTTACTAAAAGAAATGTATCTGAACCTAGTAGAAACTTTTCTTTCTTGTTAAAGTCTGACAGACTTTACTCAGACTCTTTACATTATACTTTGAAGAAGTAAAACCATTATATTGCCGCATATAGTATTCATACGCTCACATTCCGTACTTTTTTATTCTTATGGGCACACTTACTCTCGCCCTTAAATCTACCAAAATAAAAGTTCAAAGCGGAATGGTTTAACTGAGCAACATATAGTTTTCAGCATTATCAAATTCACCTCAATCGAATCCGAATGCTATTCAATAATCGGAGCAGAGGTAAATTTTCCTACGGAACACAATAGTTCCTATTGTTTAGTACCGTTTAAACGCATATCACCCTCTTTTCTTTGTAATTTTATCGTCTGAAAATCGAGAGGGGACAATTATCCGAACAATTTAATTTCTAAAGATAAGAACATAACAAGTAGTCATGGATAAACTACAGATAACTATCATCACAATATTAATTCTTTAAAAAAAACTTACATTCTTATAAGAATACATAGTAATATTAACATAAAAATATATAATAAGATATCTTCATTTCTATTTCCCTGTAACTTGAATCTCTCCCCTTCTTACTGTTGTGTCTGCTACGCCTTAGGCTTCAATTCATCCATAAAGAATTAGAGAAGATGAATGAGCAGCTGACTCAGCGAATCGTGAAGTGACTCAGCGAAATCGTAGATTGTCAGTTCGTGTTTTTTGTTTTATTGTGATAGGTTGTTTTTTGCACTGAGATCGCATAAAGTTCAACAGTTAAAAGGGAGAGGTTCGGTGTGACCTTCGCAGGTAGTTTCCGAGAGACTTTTAATTAGTAAGACGAAAACGACCACTATATGGACAAATCCATTTAAAATTTAAGGAACCTCGCATTGAATGCGCTGAGGAAGGGGGGAAATATTTTTAAATATTTAAAATTTTCAGAACCTAGCACTAAATAGCCAGGGAGAAAAATACGCGAGGAAATATGGCTCATGATTTGACTATAACCGAAGTTAGTAGATTTATGAATATTTTTCGACAAAATACCTTTTTTAATGGTAGGTATTTAACGTAGAGTGGTTAGACTTACCTGAATTTTAACTTAAATAGTACACAGATATTTCAGAGCTTTTTAACATAACTGAAAATTTTGCACATACTGCACCATATTTAAGTTTCAAGGTTTATTAAATAATAACAAAGAGCGGATAGGTTATTTCCTTAAGTGGAAGAATATTTTCATAAAGCACTTAAAAAATCATGGGAAATGTATCATATAGAGAACGCCATGGAAAAAGGAACATGCAGTCAGTCGGAGCACGAGATTTAACTGTATGAAAACGAGTTTTTAGACAAGACAGACATTTTGGTGTGCCTCTTATTTCACCTAATTTTATCCAAATTTATCAGATCTAGAGTAAAAACCTTCTAGGCAGTTATTTAGCATCTGAATGTGAAGAATAAAATGATTTAAATGAGTTTAATACAACCTAATTTAATTTACTAAGTAATTTTATGGTTATCAAGCAAAAACATAACAGAATAATTCTATAATATTTCTTAAAATCGCAAGTTTGAATGCAAAATAAAAAAGAATTAATTTTCATTTAGCAACAACGTTTGTACAGTATTGTCAGTACAGGTCTGTACAGGTACAACGTTTGTACGTATTCATACTCTCGTTATAAAGGGATATTTCTTAGATCACATAGCGATGGGATCAAAAACAAAGAACAGCGAACTATTAGAATTTTAAAATTTCAAATTAGCTCTTTGTATTCGTAATACTACACAAATGCGGTTTTATTAAATGAATTTCCTAACAGGTCATTACATAATTACCTTCTCTGTAGTCCTAATGATAAATTAGCTTTACCTTTCAGTTCCCTACCTTTGATTAAATAATTAGTTAACTTTCGAGAGTGCATCCTAGATAGATTTAATTTATTTCTCTGCCTTCATGGTTAAAATGTTACTTGGTGTCTATAAACAAAGTTATACTTTCATGCACAGAAGTTAATGTAAATTTTCACATACTGAGCTTATACAGTTATTAGTTTTTTTTTTGGGGGGGAGGGTTGTTGTTGTTGTTGTTGTTGAAGCAGGATACGTGAAAATGTGCAGTGCCCTCGCCGGACTCGAACCCTGGACTTTTCGAATACGCGTCGAGTATACTTCCAATTACATGATTAAGGTATGCGGAAAGGAGGGAGGAAATACCTTATAAGTTGAATGGCCGTTTTTTCTGAGATTTGATTCAAGTGCAATATTACAGATAGAATCTCCTACATTTACCTTAAAGTTTTACGAATTCATGTGAAAAGTCAGTCTTTATACTAGATCTCCTACATTTACTTTACAGTTTTACGAATTCATGTTAAAAGTCAGTCTCTATAAGACTATTAGAAATTTACTAAAATATAGTAGTCTAACAGAAACTAATTCTTCATTGCACAAAAAAAATAATACGTTATTTAAAGCTTAGTTTGAAATTATAGATTCCCTTAATTCTGTTTGTTTTCCAAAAGCCAGTCAACTAAACACTCTAGGTTTTGATACAAAGTAGAAATATCATTAAAAGATATTAATGATGCCAGTGCATTTAGTAGTGAATTTTAACTCTTTTTGAATAGTAACGCTTGACCCATTGCGGAATATTATTATATTTATATAAAGAGATTTGATCTACATCGTAAAAATTTAATAATAATTCGCATTAAAGTTTATATGATATTAATTGGTAGATATAATTCCATATAAACATTATATCGAAGTTTCAAATTAGTAGTATTGTTGAATTCCTCATTCACGACAGAAAGAAAAGCTAAAACTAAACTGATTAGTGATTAATATACGCATAAAAACTTTAATTTTAAACTATTTTAATCAGATTATTATCTTTATTCATACCACAGAATACAGAATCAGTTATACTACTACATTATTATACAGTTATTTGTACCTTAAGAAGTCCTTAGAAAATAGTTTATAATGTGATATTTATACTTTGTATTTATGACTTCGCCGAATAATGAAGGCTGTTAATAATAGGAAATAATTTTTTTTGATTTTTTAATATAGAATGTTATGCATTTTTAAGCGAAATTCGCAGAAACATACGCTGAAATCGAAAACGAAATTAATGAAAACATAATGTAAGGTATGTAATTTATGTTGTTTTATTATTTTCTTTTACTTTGCTTCGGAACAAATGAAGAATTTACAATAAATTGTAATATGGTTAAATTATAAGTTACACTGCCAAATCACGTAGTTAAGTCCTAAATCAAATTTAGTCCTGGCAACCGCCTTATATACTGTTACGGAATTAAATATACTTTGCAAACATTCTCAGATTTTCAAAATATTTAGCAGGAACCGCTGAGACATATAAAATTGCGACACTCATTTGGATAAAAACTAGAATTTGCTTGAATACTAACCACGATCCATTCAACATTTTGATCAATTTTTAGCGATCATAATGGCAAAAAGGCAACAACCGATAGCTATCAAATGTAATGTAGGCAGGTAGGTAGTAAAAATGAATGGAGCTAGTAGTTTATAACCTGTTGATCATCAAATTTGGTATCTGTTTACATGAAAGCAGGCAGTGAATATAGTGTATGAAGCAAAATATCAATGCAATATGCATTCGAAGCCTTTTTTTATCGAAAGGCACACATGTATGAATGGGAAATGAATTCTGTGGATATCATCGACTTTTGAATTATTAGAAGAAACGTGCAGGAGTCGAGGAATCACTGATTCAGATGTCGAGCGATATTCTACGTTGAAAATAGTTAAGCTCGTTGTATTAAAATCACTACAGATTTTCGAAATAAAGTTCAAGGACGCTATTACTTATTGAAGTAATTCTAAGTGCATTAGTATTAGTTAAATCTTGCTACGCACCCATTTAGTTTAGAGGCCAACCTCGCGTTATAGCTCTGTGAGCAAAGACGATTAAATTTCTAATTAGTTTTAGTTGAAATTATTTGATTGTTCAGTTTAGACCCAAGTGGCGGTCATTATTTTCTGCATCCCTCCCGAGTTGGGAAGTGGCTGTAAATAATTGTGGTTTAATAAAAGAGGATTTTAAATCCTTCTTACGTATAGTTATTCTACCATTTAATCACAGTATTCTACCACAGAACATAGCTGCATTCAGCTCCCTGTTCAAGATCAGGACTTAAGATTTACACGAAGATGTTCGCCAAGAATATGCACCGAACACTCAGTCCTGACAGATCTTTCACGAATTCTTTATTACCCTCTAAAAATTAAAATTAACAAAATTTCAGTGAAATTTTTAAAAATATTTTGCGACATCTGCTTTAGTCAGCACTCTGCAGTAATAATAATTTTTTTTTAAATCCTTCGAATAATAATTAAAAATCTTGAAAATCATCAGTGATTGACGATTGCTCATGTTACGCGTTCTTGGTTTAAACCTTATAAGGTATTTCTCTGGCCTTCTTCGAATGCCTTCGGGATGTAGCGGTCAGCATGCTCGACGCGTATTCGAGACTCCCGTGGTTCGAGTCCTGGCGAGGGCACTACTCATTTTTTTACATCTGTTCTGTTCCGAAATAACCTAATGTCTCTACAACCTGAGTAAATCTATCTAATATCTAGCAAAATTTTAAAATCTAAATAAGGTTTTTGATCATTTTAAATCTCTACATCTTTAAATGTAATTTATAAAACGTCAATTTACAAGTAACTTTACACTTATCTACACTCACGTTTGTGAAAATTGCAACACCAAGAAGGAATCGTCATAATTGAATGCAATTTAATACACAGTTGAGTGGTAGTGGTACAAATAAATGATTAAATGTTCAAAGCAAACAAACAAGAACAAGAGATCAGAATCAGTATTTTGTGTGGCCACCACGCGCCGCAATAAGTGCTGCTACACGACGTGGCATGGAGTCAAACAAAGTTTGAATGTCTGACTGAGGAAGAGCATTCCATATCGTTTGTACGCGTACCCAAAGTTCGTCTGCAGACGCAACAGGACGAGGATCACGAGCAAGACGCCGACCAATGACATCCCACACATGTTCAATTGGCGACATATCCGGGGAACACGCAGGCCAAGGAAGAAGCTGTACCTGCTGCGCTGCAAAGAAGGATTTAACAATCCGAGCAGTATGAGGGCGGGCATTGTCCTGTTGAAATACAGCGCCTGGCAAGCTTTGAAGGAAGGGAACAGCTTCGGGCTGTAGAACTTCACGGATATACCGGTTGCTGTTCAGATTGCCCACAATTCGTAGCAATTGAGATCGTCTATGATATGCTATGGCGCCCCAGACCATAACTCCGGGTGTTCGTCCACTGTGGCGTTCGATAATGCACTCCGGAAGGTGGCGTTCACCGGCATAGCGTCTGACACGAATGCGGCCATCATGGTACCACAAATTAAAGCGGGATTCGTCAGAAAACACGACATGCTGCCAATCAGCACGCCAGTCTCTATGCTGATTGGCCCATTGTAGCCGCAGGCGGCGATGGTCGTGCGTTAGGGGGATCCTGTATAAAGGAGTCCGTGCGCGCAGTCCACACTGCAGCAGACGTCTACGAATTGATGAAGCACACAATGAAACACCTGTAGCTATTGACCACAGTGCTGCCAATTGTCTAGAGGAAGCTGTACGGTCCGTCCGCGCCATGCGGACCAGGTGTCTATCATCGCGAGCTGACGTCACATTTCGGGGTCCACTCCCGGATTTCCGAGTTGTCCGACACTCGTCCGTCCACTGCTTCCAAACGCGCATCACTGTGCTGCTGTTACGCTGCACACGAGAGGCTACTGCACGATACGACAATCCAGCTTCACGAAGGCCGATGATTCTCCCTCGTTCAAACTCTGTAAGTTGTTCAAATCTCGCTCTCTTTCGTCGACGAGGCATAAGTACAGATTGAGTTAACGTTTACCACTAGCAGATAACCACCGATAACCATACACGCCTCGCTACAGCCGTCTATTTATTCGGATCCATCAGCCGTTCAGAGGGCGCTGCTCAGCATACGCATGCGCTACGGATTTGCAATTCTAATCATTTGCATATCATGCGCTACTTTGCATTTCCTGAAAATTTCAGCTCACTCGCGTAAGTCCTTCATGGTGTTGCAATTTTCACAAACGTGAGTGTATAATCCGTACGTGTCTCACAGAAAATTCCTTTGGTACTAAAATGATAAACCGCACCCCTTTTTCGAAGAATTTCCCAATTTTTTTGTGCATTAAATTTCATTACTGAGGCTTGGAAGTAGATATAAAGTTAAATTCATAGCTTGAAATAATTTATTATTGTTACCATAAAATGCGGAGGTTTTGCCGATGCATAACTAATAGCCTAAGGCCTCGTTGAAATTATTTATTAATGTTCAAGGTTTTGAAAAAAATAAATAGTTGAAAACAAAGCTGTGCGGTTGAAGAAAGACGTGGAAATAAAGGTTACAACATTTTGTCACAGCAAAACCTTCCTGATGCAGAAATTCGGATTAATAACAACATAAAATTCTACAACATTTGCCACGTTATGTGACAGAAAGAAACAGACAGAAAGAAAACTACGCATTTAATTATTATTTAATTAAAAATTTATATTACAGATTACATAATTTTATTATTATTTAATTAAATAATACGCATTAATTGTTATCAAGACCAAGGGTCTTTAAACCGAAACCCTGAAGTTCCAATCTACTACTTTAGAAGTTCTGTACGGCAATGAAATATTCGAAAGCCTTTAAAACACCATATCAATGGCAAAGCGAAACATCTAAAATAATTAATTAAACATTATTATTATTATTAAGTTGTAACTATTAACTAAAATAACGTAACGCAGATCTGCTTTTTTAAGTAAAATTACGATGAAATAATATATTCTTTTCATTCCCCACTTAATGTAATTTTGGTATATTTTCAATACCTTTTTAAACAGAAGTTTCTAAAAGCATGGTAAAGATTCCATCAATAATAATACTACTAAAAAAACGTTTCACGAGTTCCCAGGACACTTCCAAAACTTCATTTAAGATAAATAAATAATGTAAAATCTTGGAAGTATGTAGTTTTCAATGCGCTGTTCAATATAAAACAGCATTAAAACATAAAATATTACCCTGCAAACATTAAAACAAAAAATGCTGTCCTTCTTTTATTAAGTATCAAATACTAATTTCATATTTTATGTACTTTAGTAGTTAAACATTAGAAAGGAAAGCTTTTTTACTAAGTACCAGCATTTTCCTTTTTTATTTTTGTAAAGTATGAGTCTTTTACTGAATGTTGTTACTAATGTCATTATGCATAAGTTTTTTTTTATTAAGTATAAGTTTTTTTTAGTTAAGTTTCAGATCTAAATGACAAATTTCAACTTTTAAATAAATACCTTATTAAATTTTAATTTAAAAACTTAGAATCCATATTTTAATTATTCCAATTTTTAAACCTAAATTTTTAAAACAAAGTGTTTATACACTGCACGCTTTGATAAACACTGTAAATGCACAATAAAATTTAAGATTTCCATTTTAAATTCTAATTTGTATGTAATGAAAGTGAAGTATTGGAATACAAAATTTGAATTCCGCGTTATTCCACACTTTTAATTACATCATTCAATTCTAAAGCGATTTCTGAAGAACGTAACATATATTTCTCAAATCAAATTATAACTCTCGTTAAATTTTATTGTAAAGGCATTGTATTACACCTTTGTTAATTACTTAATAGTGCAAAGTAATTAAATTGGAAAAATTCACTAGTTCAAATGACCTTAACGTGGATTTCTTTTTAAAAATACATTCCCTCAATAATGAATGCACTTATTACACCGGTAAGATAATGCACACTTTGCTAAAGCCAAACCTGTATATGTATATAGTTTTTTATAGTACTAAACATTTAAAAAACAAAGCATTTAATACAATAGAACAAAGATAAAATTTTGTAACACAAGTACTCACCATCGGAAAGACAAACATCAAAACATCCAGAGACGATTAAGAAGATAACAATTAGATCTCGAAAATACATTCTGAAGGCTAAAAGTAGAACAGACAGCAAGGAGAACACACAGATAGAGAACCTGAAAGTAAAAAATTCAGAATACAAAGGATACAGCTTTTATAGTAGCAGACGTCCACACTTATCCCAAAAAAAGAGTAATTTTTAATAATCAGCAATTCTCTTTCATTCAGTGGCAAATCACAGCAAACGGGCAACGATTGAGCGCTTTATCACAGCTTGAGGATTCGATGATTAAACTGCTGTTATTGTAGCTCCTAACAGTGTGTCCTTCTGACACTACAAATTCTGAATTTTATGCTAATATTATTTTCTCACATTTGATCTATTCACTCCTACTCACATTTAAAGTGATTTTATATATATATATTTATGTATATGTATATACACAGAATGTATAGCACCCACGTGGTTTGTAGCACAGAGCAGCGCAAATGAGCGTAACACTGAGTTCGAAAATATATATCCGCACACAGGAAAAGCGAAAGTTTTGTTGAGGTATTTAGAGAGCACCCCTTGGCGTTTGTAATCCGGAGAAAATGGGGGGAGGGTAAAGGGCACACGCTGCCCACGCCGTATGTGAGCCACCCACGGTTGTCGTACTCGGCGGCAGTACTGCGGCCGTCTTCGGCGGAGCGTAGCGGGGGTCGACGGGAGGACGGTACTCGCGACTGCGCCTGCTCTGGCGCAGAACAGCCCACCCCCTTGTTTCGGAGAATGCCGTGCCACGACGTGGAGAGCGTAGTTTCTGCGAGTTGGTCAGCCAGACTCAGGTGTTTTGGCGAGTTACACTCTACAAAACATTGTTACAACCGATTTCAAAATTCTCAAATACTCCCACCTTTGTAAACATTTTATTACTTACGCAATTTTTCAAATAAATTATCATTATGAGATTTATTTTTGAGACCTCGCTTAGAAAAAGATAAATACAGTTATCGAACTGTTTTCACATTTAGCATTTAGTCTTGGAAGTGTAAAATAGCATTTTTTTTTAAACTATAAAAACCCTTTTTTTAGGGGGGGGGGCTTTAAAAGTTCTATTCAAAGTTTCGCCGCGTCTTATGTTCTGAAGGTCAAATGTTCATTATTTGATAAATTCCTACCGCTACCTCCCTCAAAAAAATGTCAGGTGGTTAGGCTACTTCAACATGCATAGCATATAACAGCAACCTACCTAAGAGAAACTATACTTGTGTGAAGTATTTTCTATGGGACACTGACTCGTATTGACGTTACACATACGGAAAACTGCGAAAACGAACCATGCAGCCAGTCCGTTCGCTTGGGAGCGTACGCAGACCGAACTCCCAGTATTCACAGGTTTTAACCCCTTGGCGACTAGTGGATTTTTTGTAAGTTAAGAATGCATTCTACAGAATCCAGCACAGTTCAGCGTCTTGCAGTTTCATATATATGTTACGGTGAAACATCGAAATCTGGAGAATGTCGACTTTCGCCTGTGAATGTCAACATTCACATAGTCGCTTGGTGTATGTCCGAAATATTTTCCAAATACTCTTATTTCACCAGTGAATGTTGACACTCACCACGTACTAAGGGGTGAATACTGAATATATGAGAATATTATATTTTCTTCTCCGTAATTCAGTCGCGAAAAAAACACACAAGTACTTAAAACACACAATACATTCAAAATGAGAAAGGAAAATAATAGAAGTTAAAAAACTTACTTAATTATACAGTACGTAGTAAGCGAGAAAATAAAATAATAGTAATAAAAAACTTACTAAATTATGTGATTCAAATCTGATTCATTGCAACAACTTAAACTATTATGAGACTTTGAATTGGGCAAGAGGCCCTTGCTTTTACAACTGCATTTATGGGAAACAGCCAGTCGCCTCTCTTTTCGACCTACACTGCAAAATCATAATATATTTAAATCCTACGCCGTCGTGATTGGTTTAGTAGTTAGTGTTGGCGGCTGCCGTATCGTTTAGGCCAGGGTTAGAATCCCGGAGAAGCCTTAGATGTTTGTAAGTGCACAGTGGGCGTTCAGCCGGTATAGTGATTACTGACGCTGACTGCCATAACCATGGGCCTGAGTTTGACTCTCGTAGAAAGCATGCATGTTTATAAGCCTATAGTGTCTGCGCGGCAAGGTGGCATTCAAAATGTAGGAAAGAAAGAAACGAAAGTTCTCTGAAGAGATTAGTGGTAGGGAAAAAAAAATCAGTAATTCGAAACGTATTGACCTTAGCGTATTGGAGCGAAAAGCTCTGACGCGGGAAAAGCTTTACAGTTAGCTAAGTTCAGCAATACCTCAATCCCTCGTGGTACTACACATACTCTGGCCTGGCCTATAGTACCTATAAAGTGTTTGTAGGGTATGGCATAGGGGCACCCAAAGTGTTGGTTAACCGAAACTCTCTTTCTCGAGAAATGTGGTGGAAGGGAAAGAAAGGTTCCTTGATCCTTCCCCACGGTTTTTCCCCTCAAAATTTATGGCGGACCTTCACCATTCTCGCAAATCTCATCCTATGCGGTGCGCCTTGGGCAACGTTCTCGATTATGAGACGGCTTAATGACCACTGGGTTTGGCTATTCCCAACGAATGCATTAAGTTGCAAGTATTCCTCCATTTGAAAGAAAAACTAAAAATAACAGATTTTTAAGAATTCAGATCGGGTTTAGAATATATGTAAGAAAAATAATACGTAAAAGATAAAATTAGCACCGTAAATTTCCCTTCTCAATTCTAAAAATAGTAACCTCTCTCTGCACTGCTTCATTTCTAGATTAATCCATGTCATATGACTCTTTCATAATTTCTGTGATGTAAATGGAACTAAAACTTGAACAGCTAACAGTAATTTTATAGCAATATTAACTATCCAATCAAAATGCATTGAGAACCAAAACTAACTCAGACTTCACCCTGAACATAACGCACTTGATTTCAGCGCTTTGGCCTAGCTGCACTGCTGTCTGTCCGCTCCTCCTATCTTACTGAAAATTAACCTAAAATGTAAGCTTCTCGGTATAGGGACAATTAATGTGTCAACTTGATTGTGGCCACAACAAGCTGAAACAAAACATGAAGATATAATCTGCCTTTGCCTCTAATTATTACTACTGAGTTTGTTTTCATTATCATATACGTATATACATATAAAAGATTAAAAGTTCAATTCTGTTTCTTTGAAATACTTTTTAAATATTTTTAATTTACCAAGCTTTTTTCATTTAGAGTATTATTGTTTAAAAACCGCAAACTTTAACGTAACTCATTAAAACTCATAAGCATACCTCTTCCTACTTTAAAATATTTTCAATATTTACTTTTTTAAATATATGAGTATAAATATCCCATATTACTCACTTACATGTGAAAAACATTTCGAGAATTTACAATTACATTCGTCCATTCAAAAGCTTGCCTTAAACAACTCTCTTCGTGAGAAGTTCAACGAATCAAATTTAATTATTATCTATGACACGTTAAAGTCTCTTTCGAGATCGACTAATAATCAAGAGACAACAAAGCCAGAACACTAGCTGATCGCGCCAGGTTTTCTTGCCAGAGGTAGAACGAGTTGGCTGCAGCATGGTTTTTGAGGCTTGATTTGCCATAGAGATCTTCACAGCAATCAATTACAATTTGTAAATGCACAAGGAGAAAAATTTAGCTTCCTTGGAAGGACGAAAGACTTTTTATAATTTTACAAATACAGATATTAATTGCAAAAACACACAATTAAAGCTGAAAAATACTTTGAAAATAAAAGCAGCTAATGAAAAGAATAAAAAATAAAATGAAAGTGATAATTTTCAGATAATGAATGAAAAAGCTTATAAAAAGTATTTCGAATATTTGCATTTAAGATGATAAAATCTAGCAACTAAATACGTGACCATTAATCTATATATCATAATTCTGACTAGAAACGTGATATTTCCTGTAACTGAACAAGTTAAGGCACTAGTTTACTAATGTGAAGTTATTTTGAACATAATGATATTTAAAACTCTACGCTGAAATAATGTTCATATTAAATATATAATTATCGTCCCTTGATACATGCGAAAGCTTTCTTTTTCCTAGAAGTCTGTGCAAATGGAATTTTAGTTCACAGAGTTACCTTGCTTATGCAATACCACTCATCGATCTATATATAAATTTTCTGTTTCGTATAAATCTACTTAAATAGAGTTTTACTTCACCTAGTTATCTTAAATGCTTGTGGATTCCTCACTAGTCTCTGTTTTAAGTCGGAAATCAAATTCGTTTTCCCCTCTCTCCATATATATATGCTCAATAAAAGTAATATGTACAATGTACAATGTCTCTTTCTCTCTCTCTATATATATATATATGTATATATATCGCATTTCCTCGCGTATTCCCCCTTTTTAGTCCAAAGGAGCAATTTGTCCAGAAGGACTATTAATTTCGTTTTGGCATTTTGCGTTGATTCACTTATTTTATTCCAATGTTCAATCTCAGAACCCCACAAACACTAACAAGCGAATAATCGCTTAAGTGTGTGAATAAACGCGTAGTACTTAAGAATTGTTAATTACCTTTTATTTCTCAGAATATTTACTATCAGTTCCTAACTTGGAACTTACACTAAGCCTCCACTTGGGCTTGAACTTATGAAATTAAACTAAACTAAGGTTAACTAAAGCTATCTGATAGATATAGCCGAAGCCATCAGAATTCTAAGTAGTTGGCCCCTAAATATTAATTACATCGGCGAAGCCAAGCAAGGGCCTAAAGTATGGCCGAGCGTAATAAGAGAGAATGTAGCCAAATGGCAAACGCGTGCTAGTCAGGAAAATCAGACTCTCTCTGTAGAAGTCGGTGAAGCATGGACTTGAATAGTATTCTTACTCATTTGCATTCACTGAGTTTCTGAAATTACCTTCTGGTAGGTTAGGTTAGGTATTTCAATTATGGCAAAGCACACGAGGGCTATCTGACTAAGGGGATGGATGCCTTCGTGGACGACTTTCTAAGGGAAACTGGATACACGTTATACATGGGGAAAACCACGAAAACGGCCATGCAGCCAGCCCGTTCGCGGGACTCCAACCTCGGACCGAACTACCAGTGTTCAGCGTCTTTACCGCTCGGCCGCTGGTGGGCCGCCCTTCTGGTAGGAAATTGTAAGCTGAAATTAGAATGAATAGGAAAGACGCATAACTTAAAATAACTGTTAATAAACTTAGGATAAACCTTACAGACTAAAAGCGATGTTTCACTTTTTAAATTGTTGCCATCAAATATTATCGCCCTGTATTATATTTAAAGAAATTAAATAATGAAGAATCTGCATTAATGTATGTATGTTTCTCGCATTGTGATAAAACAGCGGTACCTAGCGGCACCAAATTTTGAATGTTGAACGTTTCCACCGAAATATGGGAATCTGGAAGTCCAAATATGAAATTTGGAATTTGTTTTATTATCGTTTTCATATTTTGTAAAACTTTTTGATTAACAAACTCAAGGATTTGAAAGCGAGCAATGGCAACGCTTTACAGAAAAAAATTTTTTTATCTACAGCGCGTGAGAGTGTGTATCGGAAATTCTAGAGATGCTCATTTTAAAATTATTTTGCGATACTGCTCTTGAACTGAATTTTATGTTTTAAGTGCGAAGAACATGATATTTAATAAATAAAGGTAACGCACAAAATGTTTAAAAAAAAACGCCCCTTTGGACGTAATTTAAAATCTGAAACCTTTCAGATTTTTCTTTCTTTTTAAATATTTTATTATTATCCTTTAGCTTTGACTGCAATTTTGTGAATAATTTAATTTCAGAAGAATATAATAAACACCATAATCATAAAATAAATATGAAGCAGTCAAGAATAAACCACAGGTAACTATCATAATATTATTTCTTTATGAAAAACATACATTCCGATAAGAATACATAGTAATATTACTATTAGAATATGCATTAAGATCTCTTCATTTCTATCTCCCCGTTACTTGAATCATGATGAGCTCAAATAATTCTTAAAATATTAGAGAAACCGAATTTGCGGCAGTCTCCGCGAAATCGTAATTAGAAAGGAAAGGTTCGGCATGAGCTTTACACATAGTCTACGAGAATTTGTCTGTATTAATAACGAAAATAATTACCATGTGCACTAACACACTTTAAAATTTAGTGTAGCTAGTTATCTGAATACACGCGATGAAGCGAATATTTTTAAAGATTTCAGAACCTGGCTTTCAAGCAAAAAGTTAGGGGGGAAAATACGTGAGGCAATAAGGTATTTATAATGAATGCAACTCAAAATTTAAAGCTAAGTTTACATGCATACATACATATATATATATGTATATATATATATTCCCTCGTTTTCAGTAAGAAAGTTAAAATTTATTTTTATTTTGTTGTTTTTTTTTTAGCAGTTTAATTTTTAAATACTTTTATTTTTAAATTTGAGCTCGACATTTCTTCTACTCTTAGAAAAGATGAAGTAACGTTTTACATTCGTAAGTTTCATATGTTCATTCTTGTTTTTAGATGTTTTTACATTTCTTCAGTTTCAGTTTCTTTTAATTTTTCTTTACATACTTTCTCCCATTTGATTTACTTTCTACTTTTAGTTACTTTTAAGGATTTTTCCCACAACTAATACATTGTGTCTAGTATTGTACATTTTTTCTTCACCTAATTATACAACGAACTTAAGCCGTTAAATGTGATTAATTAACCAGTGCTTTTCTTTAATTCTATTAAATTTTATTAAAAAAATAAAAACAAAACATTAACCCCCCCCAAAAAAATCTGAAAGTTTTGAGATTTTACATTACGCCCAAAGGGACGTTTTTAGCGTTTTGTGTGTTACCTTTATTTATTAAACATCCAGTTCTTCGCACTTAAACCATAAAATTAAATTCAACAGCAATATCGCAAAATAATTTTAAAATGAGCATATCTCTAGAATTTCCGATATACAGTCTCTCGCGCTAGAAATAATTTTTTTTCGTGCATTTTTGCCATTCCTTGCTTTGAAATCGTTGAGTTTGTTACTCAAAAATTCGATAAAGTGTTAATATGAAATCGATAATAAAACAAATTCCAGATTCCAAATTAGGGCTTCCAGATGCCCATATTCGGTGGAGGATTACGTTATTCAAAATTTGATGGCTCTAAGCACCGTTGTTTTATCCCAATCCGAGAAACATACAGACATTTATGCAGATTCTTCATTTTTTTAATTTCCTTAAATATAACAGAGGGCTGTAATTGTTGGTGGCAACAGTTTGAAAAGTAAATCAAAGCAAAACGTTAACGTAAAATGCCGAAACAAAATTAATAGGCCTACTGGGCTAACGCCCTTTGGGCTAAAAAACAGCATATGCTTACAAACAAACATACTGTTTCCCCAAACGGCCAACATTGTTACTTTAAGAAAATTAGGTGCCCTTGTATGATTCATTGCTAAATTTGAAGTAATATTGAACTGTATTTAGAGTTTGGGGTTTACTTTATTTTAATGCGGCAATATACTATTTTTTTTATTTTTTTTTTGAGATTTAAATTCGGTATGGGGTATATTCTTGATTCTTAGAAAATGGGGTGCAAAAGTTTTTATTTTAAATTTTAGATTTGCATTCTCAAATCGTCAAGAAGGACGAAACGTGGTTTCAGATTAACTGCTTTTGCTTAATGTGTGAAATAATTACCCCCTGATCAGTCTATTTAAACATTAAATTACGAATAATTAATTTGCAGTTAAGAATTAAGTTTTTAAAGGAATTTTTTTTAATTATTGAATTTAAAAATCTTTTTAGAAATTTCTTGGGGTTAATTGTTTTTTGTTTACGTTATAAATAACTTTACAGTTTTTTTTTCACCTTCGAGGATAGTACAGTTTTTAGTGTGAAAAAGGTATACTTTTTTTTGAATTAAAAACATTAAATTTCTAATATCAGCTGTTTCAGTGCTAAATTTTCTAATTAAAATCTTCAATTTTAGTTGCTTTATTAAGCAGTTGTTGAATATATATGTGGTTATTCGTCTCTACAACTTCTCCCATCATTCCACATCTGGCAACGGCAGCAGTAGTTAGATGATTCTTCAAGCTGCGTGAGAAAATTAAGAGGATTCAGCTAGATGAGGTTTGGCCGTTACGAAGAAGCATTGATGATGGTATTCCAGGGACTTCATCGTTTCTTTGATGAGGAATGCTACTCTATTTTGATAATGAACTGAAACTTTCACCTCATTTTTCATCTTACTTTCGTTCATTCTATTCACTGTACATATCATCCTCATGCTTATTATTTCATTATTAAAAAAGCTACTTAACGCCACTATCATTCTTCGTTATTAAGCCTAACCTCATCCTACATATATATGTATCAACCAAAGGGTAATTAACGTAACGTAAATCTTACATAGTGGTAAACTTGCTAATAGGAACAGAAACAAAAGCAAATACATTACAACAGTATTTCATAATATTAAGTAATAAATAAAATTATAAAATAGCAGTTGAAAATTCTTTGTTCTTTTTAAAGAGCAGCCGAAAGAAACGAATTTTTTAGAATCAAAACTAAGTTAAAATTTAATCAGTGTTGAAGCAAAATTTTAGTAACTAAATAATTTACGGTACATTAAAAGAAATCAAAACAAAAGGTCAAGAAGAATAAGGTTACGTATTGTTAAGTAACTGCATTATTTTTCTCATTTAAACTCAGTACCTAAAACATTATATAAGTCCGCTATTAAAATGCTTCACTAGTCTTAAAGTAAAAAATACATTATGTGCGTCATTAATCAATTCAAACATTTCAAATTTATCGAAAAATGAATTTAAATATATATGTTTCACACTGCATCGCTCTTTTTTATTCTAGGGAGTCAGTTTACTCACCACTATGAGCGCCCAACTCGCAATCCTCACAGTCTTTTAACGCTGCCTAAGTCGCACAGTCCCCCCCAAATGAGTTGAGCGCATGTGATGTTGAATTGAATAAGAACGGATTACAGTTTTCTCCAACGTATATGAACATTAACGTAAATAAAGCGAACCTACAGCTTTAAGGGCGAAGAAAATAACTAAATATATGTTTGAAAGAATGGCAATATTAGAAAACGTGAAAGATGTGGCAGTGTCACATTAAGAGCTGTATTTCAGCCTGAAATTATGTGTAGACAAGCAGCGTTAAATATATGCTATTGATCGCCATTTTGCCAAAACAATCAGAGAATAGATTTCAAAACATCAGTAAACACTTTTATTCCACTACTCTTTTCTCAGATAACATTCACTCACCTGCGAATTAGTAAATGGAATCGAAATACTAGTTAATCACACAATACCAAGGAAATTCGTTTTTAAGTTGTATCTATGTAAAGAGAAAGTTCCAGTACCTCGCACACATTCTTTCGTGATGACACATCTTTTAAAAACATCAACAGTGTACCTTTAGCCCAGGCTAATACCGGGAAAGCAGGTTACGGGTAATTGAAATACAGGAATAATTCAAACCATTCATTTTCATGCATATTGTGTTTTTTCTTTTTAAAAAAAAAAAACCAGTCATTTTACTTTGTTTTGAGGGCGTTTAAATAATCGTCGAAATTAACAGCGTATTTTTCGAAACGCTATTTTATATTATTGTATTCGAATCCATTTCGCTCGATGAAGTCCGATACAGTTTCATAGAAATCATTGCTGTTCTCCGTACTAATGCTATTGTCAGTATCTTCTTCGCTTCTATTTTCAGTACAACTCTCTGCCTTTTCTTCTCGCTTTTGAAACGATAGCACTGAAAGCTTGATGCATTCGAATCGCCATCGAAACCATTACTCGATGTCTTCCAGGTCGACATTTTCGAAGAATTTTCTATTTTGAATATTTTGCCATACAACTTAAGTTAATGCCTCGACTTCTTCACAATTAGATAAATCTCTGATTTCTATATTAGGAAGAATCTTTCTACATGATGGAACCAGTATTGTTGGTTTTACTTTCGGACAAGTTTTTGTTACTCCTTATATGGCAACCAACACCAACTTTTCCAGAACTTCATTAAATCATTGTATTTCTCATACAGAAGAAATTTCACGAAGCATCTGCTGAAACTAAACTTAAAAGATTCAATTCCGCTGTTATCAGAGCACACTCGTGCTTGAGCGTGTTTCTTTTTTACACTTTCGCGCATAACGTTGAATATGAGTTTATGGTTACAGACACGCACTGATAATTCGCACCCGGATAATGAACAGTACACTTGTAAAGACATCAGGATTTTTTATGCTTAGAAATATGAAAATGAGCAATACCCTCGCCGGTGCTCGAACCTCAGACTTCTCGAATACGCGCCGAGTGTGGTGACCATTACACCACGAAGGAGTGCCAAGAAGGCGGGAGAAATACCTTATATACTCCCCCCTTTTCAAGGGCGATTGGGGAATAGGGGATCCAGTCGCCAAAACCTGGTGGTAAAGAATCATCATCCATCACCCTTTTAGTTCGGGCGCGACTGTAGAGACATTAGGTTATTTCGAAGTAGGAAGCATGAAAAATGAGCAATTTCCTCGCCGAGACTCGAACCTCGGACCTCTCGAATACGCGCCGAGTGTGCTGACCGCTAAGGCATGCTAAATAGGCAGGAGACATACCCTTATACACTGTTATGTATTTACGAACACTTTCCTTACCCCTCAACCAAGTATGAAGCATATACAATGCAGAATAAAAACAGTCGTTTTAGATAAAGGTTTTGGTAATACCTTTTGAATTCACTTCTTCTTCTGTCAAGTTAAGTAGAGATGCAAATGTATTAAAAACCAGGCTCTGTGTCCACCATAAAAATGTGATTTTCTTTCCCGTAAAGATATTCTTTACATTCCATGGTAAATATAATTTTATCAGCGTAATATTAATAAAATTTTTACTGCGATTATTAATTAAGTACTATTAAAGCTTTTCCTGGATAGTGAAGCCCTTGGCTTTCTCTTGTTCAGTCAGTGAGGATCTACAAAGAAAAGCTGAATGTTAGGCAAGAGACAGTATGGGCTAAACACCTTATGAGCAGCTGCCGACAAAACTCATGAATAATGAATATTTTCTGCATATCTTCAAGCTTAATTTTCTAGCTTTAATTATCGAACAATAAGCTATTCTAATATTGCCACATAAATGAATGCGACATAAATAAATTTCTCAATAACTAATAAAAATACCTTTCTGAAGATACCATTTTTACTAGATTCTATTTCCTGACAAACACACGATTGGGTTTTTACTGAAGACATGATTTTATAGGGTAGGTATACGAGGTAACGTAAATTAGAGTTTATAGCGTAGGTAGCGTAAATTAGAGTCCATTCGATTGACAAATAATTTATGACCTTATGTTATATTACGTTATTTGGATATGGCAAAGCCTATGAGGACTGCTTAAGGGAAAAGATACTTTCAAGGAGAATTACCTACGTTAAACTGGCTCGTATTCAGGTTATACATGTGAAAAAATGTATAAATGATATCTAGTCGCATTACATAAGAAATTACATTTAACTCAAAGCATGATTTGAAATATATACTAAGCATTAAATCTCTTGTGGTAGACGCACATTTTATGGCACGTACAATATTTCAATTAATATTAAAACCTTTGACATGACGGTATAGTGGTTAGTGGAGCCTACTGCGGTTTCGAAGGGCCCGGGTTCGAATTCTGGAGAAGGCATGGATGTTTGTAAATGTGTACTGGCTTTGCGGCATGAGGCACTCTAAATATATGGCGAGCAAAACAAGAGAGAAACGGAGTAAAATGAGGGGCAGTATACTGATTTTTATATGTCATCTAGGGGAAATTATGAAACTGTGCTTCCATATAGGAAACAAATTCCTACCATTTCATAAACCATAATTATCAAAAGATTTCAATACAATTAATTAATACTACGGCTTCGACAACTTTCCCAATGAAACACCCCATGAATGATGATTACTGAAAGTTAACCATTGAATTGAAGTTCGAATCCCTACTAAGACATGGATATTAGTGATTGTATTGTGTGAAAATGAGACATTTAAAATCTGAAATGTTTCAGAGATTTTTAGTGGGGGGATATAGATAACCTTGGATTTATCCCGCCCCCCCATGTGTTCATGTTCAAAACTGGTAAGGTGCTGGGCACAGAGTTAGAGAATCTCCGGTGGCGAAAGCGCTCTAGCAAACGGTGCATGCTATGCATGATAATCCATGGGGCAGTTCGTTAGCAGCACTACGAGCAGCAGTATTAGTCAGCACAAAGAGCGAAAGAACATCAAATCACAGACACGAAACAACAAATGAACAATTTATTATTCGAAATTTATGCCTATTGTTAGCCCTCAACAAGCCTCCCTCAAAGCGACATCTGCTAAAACTGAATAGCTGTTGAATAAATTAGTGCACTCGCCTTCGCGTACAAAAACATTTTACTTCAGTATAGTTTTTAAGACTTAATTTTTTAAACATATTAACTAGTGACTTTTAAATATTTTTCTCGATACAAGTTTCCAGTATGCGATAAAAATTAAATTTTGATAATGATAAAAAATAAGAGGCTAAATGTATATTTGTTAAACACACAGAATCGTCACTAACATGCTACTGACACTGTATACGGGCAGTATCCGCACACTATCCAAATTGTCATATTATCCACATATTCAAACCATCGCCAAACCTGATAAACCAGAAACGACACATAAGGAAGAGGGTAAGAATTTGTGACACCGGCATAAAACTGGAAACAGTTTTTGAGCTCCATGATTGCGCCTTCTAAGGCAATACTGATTTTTCTTCAACACCATGCCTTCGGGATCTCTTTCAGGTTACTGAGAAGTACTGCACTAACGCGGTAGAAACCCAGTATACCACCTAAGTATCCAAGTATCCAAGAGCTCCATGATAAGCTTGTGCCTCATTCTGGTGTCTTCAATATTCAACAAATGATATTATTTCACAAAATTAAGATTGTATACTGAAAATGGTAACATATTACGATAAAAATCGAGATTTTCCTTAAATTATTACAAGTTTTCCAACATTCTTTTTTGCAAAAATCAGCAGCGTTTTCCCATCGTCCACATGTTGAAAACTTCAAATAAGTCTTGAAGATATGTAACTGCTAATTGTAACATTTGGTTATCGCTACCCATAACTGAGTGCAGCTAGCTTTAAAATACCATATTTTCTTAAAAGAATTAATTTTGTTATAAGAATTTTGAAATCAGTACCAAAGCAATTCTATTAGGTTTCTTCTCCGAAAGCAGAAAAATCCTCCTTTTCCAGCCAAACTTCAGGCCAAACTTATGACATCTAGAATAACTGTAACGATATTACTTTAAAATTTCGATTCTTCGCTGATTTATTTTAAAATTATATGCGTAATTTAGTAGGTGTATAAGAAAGCATCATCGAACAACGGGGTAATTCAACAAATCCGCAAAAGGTATAACTACCATAAACCTTCAACATCATTGTATTTCCGGCTCTTACGCATTTAAAAAAAAGATATGGAAAAGGAGAACAGAACAGTAGTTTGAGAAGAGTCTCTTAAACATAACATTAATAGACAGATATTTAATAAAGAAGTCTGACGTTTAGAAAACAAACCGCAATATATACCACTTCTAAGTCTAATGCAATAATAAATAGGATGCAGACAGGAAAGATAAAAAATACGTAAGACAGACGGTAAACAGTAAACGTTAAAGAGAAATGTTACTCTCATAAGAGAGTCTGCATATATTGCACCTCATAATTTGTTTAGAATGAAATGCTAAACTAATTTCTGCTATTCCCCATGGCGTAGTAGAATTTTAGCAGAGCATTTCACATTTTCCGTTAGTTATTTCGTGCTGATGTATTATCATCATATTTGATATCTATTTTATGAAATAACGGTCCTATAATAATAATGCATTTCATGTTTAATCTTTACCCTTTATGTAAACACACGACAAAAATACCAAAATCACTCAACTAAAAACTAGCAATTTTCTTCATTTTTCTAATTGGATTACCAATTACTAACAAGTATTCCCACTTTTCTTACTGCTTGTTACATGCAAATAATTCCAAAATATTTCCACTGACTGCATTCGAGTTACTTCTATAGAATATTTTGAATTCCATAAAGTACTCGACGTTATTCGACATTCGTTAAATTTCAAAATGTTAATCTTTCAAAACCATTCTCATTATTTTCAATACCTTACTATAACAGGGGATTACTTATATGATTTCAGAATTGTAATTCACACGAACTGAATCGGCATATTATCAACATTATATACAGAGCCTGTTCGCACGTTTTTTAGACGATTTTGGTAAGCGGTAATAAAAAATCGTTTGCTGCAAAAGAAGTAATTGCAATTGTACTATGTTTCTAAAATTCAAAATTATCGTCTGTGGCTTGAAAGTTTTGTTTTTATTCAAAATGGCGAATTTAACAAAGCAGTGGTTCGAAGGCTACATTTACGCTTTTTCCGAAGAGAAATAGGCATACTCCGTTATCCAAAAACGATGTGAGAGTCATGGTTTTGTGATATTTGAAGCATCGATAGGTAATATCATCAACAAGAAAGGAAAAAAACGTCAAATTGGAGCATCAAGTGGGACAAAAATTCCAAACAAGTATCCAAGGAAAAAACGGACATCTTCGACTATTGCAAAGGTACGTTGTTTAATTTTAAAAGAAAATCCCCCTAGTCAGATGCAAAATCATGAAAATTCTCGGTGTCCGCTGTAAACAAAATAGTAAACGTTGATTTAAATCTTAAGAAAGCGAAAAAACGCAATGTGCATCGTCTTCTTCCAAAGCATCGCTCGACGCAGGACACGCTGCAGAATTCTATATGAGAAACACTTATCCAAAGAAAAATGGAAAACAATTGTCACAATAGATGAAGCATGGGTGTATTTAAATGACTGTAACAAAAAAAGCCATTTATTATCATAAAAGGGGAGAAAAAATTTAAGTACATGGTTCAAAGAATCGAAAGAAAGTTTTTCTAAGGGATTCATGATTGTTGCTGGTTTTTCTTATAATGGCAAGTTAAAAATAAAGAGAGTGCAAAACAATGTCAAGATTAACTCCAAATACTATGCCCATTTTTCATTTCAATACCATCGCTTTACCCACAGTGCCATCTATCAGTGAGACTTCATCAGGACAAAGATAGCAGTCACACATCAAACACCACTGTAAATTTCCTAAAAGAAATGGAATAAAAAACTGGTATCCAGGCCATACCCTACATTGATATCCCTACTAAATCTCTCGATGTGTCACCTATGAATTTTTGTGCTTTCGGACTTTTAAAACCTGCATTATCCAAACGTTGTCCCCAAACCCTAACAGGACTCTGGAAAGCTGTTCGGGAGGAATGGGATAGAATACCTCTTCTGACACTTAAAGGCATTATTATCCTGGAAATTGCGGTGTCGAAAGACAGTTCAGAATAAGGGATGTCAAATAGAACATTTAAAACACAAGAATTTTATGTAATTTAGTTTTGTGAATACAATATACATTGTCTAAAAAATGTGCGAACAGCCCCTGTAGAATCGACAATGTGTAGCATGGATAAGACATAGAATCGACATGGCACAATATTAACACTGTACAGCATCTTCACTGCATAGAATCGATACGGCGTAGTATCGAAACATCACAAAATCCACATTGCATAAAATATTAAGGCAAAGAATAGACATTGCAGAGGATGGACACTTCGCAACACCGACAGTGACAGGATGGACACTGCATAATATTGAGCTGCATAGCAACAATAGGACGCAGAATTGAATCGACGACATACGACAGATACGAGTTTCTAGCATATAGTCGACATGAGAAAAATAATTTCGATAATGATATAATATAATACAGGCATAGAATAAATACTGTCATAAGATCCAAACCTATTTAGAGCTGGTTTACTGACAGTACTCCTAATTTTTAGTGTTCATCTGTTTCAATATATGACTCCAGTTCGTGACATAAACAAGCTGGTAAATAAATGGTTCGCATTTCTTTCTCTTATTATGCAATGACATTGAAATTTTCTCAAAAGTGTATACTTCACATTCATTGTTCCCTAATTCAGCACGAATTCGTTACTCCCTAAATACCCTCCTTATAAACAAACAAATATATTCAAATAAAATGAACATAACAGAATCGATTTGTAAAAAATGATCAAGTTTGCAACCTTCCATAAACTACTGCCGATCTTACAATCAGACATCATCCGCATTTATTTTCTGTTTTCAAGAGATTTGGTTTGGTTTATTTTGTTTGATTACAGCAAAGCATACTGGAGCTTTCGCCTAAAGGAAGGGATACCTTTGTCGAGAACTTTCTAAGGAAAACTTCCTCTACTCTATCTAAGTTACAAATGCGGAAAACCAGGAAAAAGCTCACGCAATTAAGCCAATTCGCTGGATTCGAACCACGGTAGGACTGGCAATGTTCAGGCGAAATTACCGATCGCTCGCTAGTATGGTATTTTCAAGAGGTAGAAAGTTTCAAGAAGAAAAACATTATTTTTAATAATCTATTAAAATTTCTTATCAATAGAAGTTTTTGCCGAAGATTTTCTTTAAAATTTGAATAACAGGGGAATGTTATATGGCATAAAGAGAGAAATCATGTTCACAAAGCCGTAATACAATGCTTGCGTACCTTTTTTCGAAACTCTGAAGATATACATTTTTCTTTGAACCGCAACCTACAAATCCAAGTATCTATACAGTCGATTCACCTGAAGTTCTGAGAAAGAGTTTTATTAATTTCTGTTCATTTCTGTTACTTTAGTTTTTATAAATTGTTACATTTGACTTTCTGAATTAAAACAAATGCCTTTAAAAAATTACTGCTTTCCAAAATTATTCAAAAATCGTGACATAAGTAACATAAGTAAAAAAATTTATTTTTACTTATGTTACTGAAAATTAATAATTAATTTTTTAGCATTTTAGTTTTGTCCTAAAATAGTAGATATTAACTAAAAATCACATCAAAAGCAATGTTATCTTCAGTTTCATTTCCAACAATGGATATAGTAGTACTAGTATTTTGAATAATAAAATAACAAGTAAAAAGAACTATTCAAGTTATTTTTTAATATGATTTGATAGAACTAAAATGAACGCACTGAAAATTGCTGCAGAAAAATATAATACTGAAAATGCTAAAACCGAAAATTTCTAGACCATTAAGACTAAGTGACCACTAAGATCAAGAGAGAGAACACAAAGAAGAAATAACTTTCTCATTACCGTTGCCACTGATGGCATACAAAGATAATGCTTTGATTGCGGAAACCAGGAAGCTGGTCAGTTGGTAAGGCGACCTTTCGGTAGCTGTTGCCAACTTCAAGAAAAGAAAACGTTTGATTTTCCTCCGCGTTTACTGAGGACAGATAACTTAAATAGCTTTTCCATGGAATACGGTTTTTAACATTTTCCTTTACTAATATAAGCTTTTTGCTGATAATTACTTTGTATAAAGGCAAAGAATTTGCAACTTTGGGATTATTTACGAAGAATATGGCACTCATTATTGACAGCTGAAAAATAATTTATCACAATTCCTCTCATCTCTGTAATGTTTTGAATTGAATTTAGGATTTAAATTACGTATAAATGTGAATCTACACAATAAAAACATAAACTATAAATAGATTAAGAAAAAACACTTAACGTTTAGGTAAACAGATACAGCATTATTATGATCCGTTTAATAATAAACAAATACATTGGACATGCTAAAAATTCTGCCGATTATCAGTTTTTCATGTAATTCAAAATTATGAAGCTGATATTTTTTGTAGTAATACGAGTAGTAATGAACAATTATGACTAATTAAATTTGCACCAACAAATAAGTAAATTATTTCATTAAATTTAAATATCCATAATTTCTACGCCAGAAGCTAAGATACCTATTACACTCATAAGCGAATGGCATAACTTCATGTTTTACTTATTAAAGAGCTACAGTTATGCATTCATACAATGTACGTAACGTAGAGTAATGACAAGGAAAAGCATTTATTAATGTCTAATATTCAGTACCAGTAAATCTCAGTAGGGCTTTATCATTAGTTTTATTATTAAACAATGTTTTTCTTCTGAAAAAGGCATCTTTCTTCGAAACGCTATGTTCCCCTGCCTTATACAGAAAACATTATTATGAGGAGGAAACCTTTACACTGGCAAAAGCACTTGTTTTTCTCCTGAAGAGATGACTCTATGTCAATTATCCTTGAAATTGTTAAGAGTTTTATTGTACTAAGCCCGTTTAAAATTGCATTTCTGCCTTTTTAGTTTTATATTCATATGTTTATCTTATGTCTTATGTTTGTCTTTGTTCACATAAAGAGTATACTACTTAGGCACATACATGGATTAAATAAAAAGAAAATAAATTTAGCAGCTGTATCATTCCAGTCTGAACATCATTTAAATTAATATCGAATAAACTTATTTTGATAAGCTTTATTTACCGAGTTTTATTCAAGGGAAATGTAAAGTAAAAAAAAAATAAAAAGAAAGATACAAAGTAGAAAATGGAAGCTATCCTTTCAGAGTCCTTTCTTTCACAAAAAATATTATGTTTAAATATTCTGCATTCTAAATACACAACCAGAATATATTTACTTTTTTGTCTGCGACATTTTAAAATTATATGTCAGAATTAATTTTTTATTTTAAAAAGATCTCCCTTCCATTAGAGTGCAGAATTGGCGCAGAAGGAGGCGATACTTTGGCGAGATTAGTTTTTCTTCGGTAAACGTCGCCAAAGGCAAAGTAAAGCGTCCTGGCTGAGGGGTGTGGGCCACCTAGTCCAATCAAAACGCCTGTGGGTCGTCATGGTTACTCCGGGTTTTATGGGTGGATCCAAAGAGAGGACGGAACTCTAAAACATGCAACCTTCATGAGGTGTGAGTGCATTGATCGTTGCCATGCCACACGGCCATTTAATGAAGTTTAATGTGGGCTACGACCAGAACGAGCCTGAGGACAATTTCATTACACGCCATGCCAACCTCCGTGTGACCAATGAAAGTTTCACTTGCATCAATCAACAAACTCCCGGCTTAATGAACCCAGAGGAACAATTTCTTGAAGATTTCATACCCATCTGTAAAATACCGCACATAAATTACCCCAGTCTCCAGTTAACGTGGCAGTACGTTCGGGCAGAAAATTCAAGAAAACACAACTATTCATTTGCATATCTGAAACAGTTGAGCAATGGTTACTGAAAATTATCTCTGACACTTCATTATTCTAATAGCGGTTGGCACATTTTACTAACTAAATGACTTATCTAAGCTAGGTAACTGAGAACGATTTATCTTCATTTGTTGAATGAAACTAAGTCTTGTTAAAGTAGGAAACAGTTTGACCAAACTTTTCAGGCTTAGACGTTTCCATAATATCTTATGATACATAACAGTTTCAAAAGTTTTTTTGGAAAGTATTGGCTTTCCCTCTTCATCTTCAATGCTGAAAAATTATTTCTTAAGTTATATCGCTTAGAATGCTTTATTACCTTGTACGAATCCATTTTAAGAACGCTTAAGAATCATCTCTTTAATCTCGCTGTACCTCATGTTCATACACAAATGGTGGTGAAATCATAGCTGTAAATTCATTTGGTTTGCAGCAAGAAATTGCGCGATTTTATGTTAAATTTCCATATATTTTTAAACCATTCAGAAGCACGTAAGGAAACTTTTTTTAGTAGATTAAGACTGACTATTTATTTGCTCTCCATATTACAGATGTAGTCATATAAGCAGACATATATACCCGCTGTCTATGTCGGTTGTATTTTTCATGCTAAATGACGGTGCAAATGCTACAGCAAGATACATATCCTTCTATTACTTTAGAGTAACAAGAATATTCTGAATAGTAATTTGTGTCAGATTCATTCAAAATGCATTGATCTTTTACATAAGTCCCAACGACAATATGAAATTAATGTTTGCAGCAAAATATAAATAGTACAACCCAATAAAAGTAACTCTCGTCAATATTCTTAGATAGCCTCCGAAGAAATGTTCGAGTATGAGACATACTCCATTATATTTTTCATCAAGTTCAAAATTACATACAGATTTTAAGTACATTTCTCAAATTATACTCAATTTAAAATTTTTATTCCGTTTCAACAAAAGAACTATTTTTTTCCGAAAGTAAATAAATTAAATAACACTCCTTACATTGTAGAGTCATTAGATTTTTTTTTATGCTAAACATGTGAGGAATGTGCGGTGTCCTCGTCGAGACTCGAACCCTGGACCTCTCGAATACGCGTCCACTATGCTTACAATTACACCACGAAGGCATGTGGAAAGGAGGGAGAAAATACCTTACATACTCACCCTTTTAAAGGGTGACTCGGAGATGAGAGGACCAATCGCCAAATCGTGGTGGTGACGAATTATCGTCCCAACGTTTTAGTTCGGGAGCCACTGTAGAGTCATTTGGAATTTTCGATGTCAGAAAACTGAAGAAATCCGTAATGCCTTTGCCAGGATTCGAACTCCGGACCTCCCTGAGTACACGTCGAGTGTGTTTCTACGAAGGCATGCGGAAGGGAGAGAGAAATAATTTATAACATAACTTAATTTTTACGCAGTTTAAAAGAATGTTTCTGACAGTTTAGATGATGTCATAAAATGTTCTTTTATGAACTAGTTTTTGAAATTTTGAATGACTCGAATTACACGGCTCAGTGAAGCAAAATGGAAAACCATTCCTTCAGGAAAGGATTACATTAATAAATAGAGAAAGGAAGATTTAATTTGATGAGTTATGTTCTTGTTGTTGTGTTGCCCATGTAATTCTTTAAAAGAATGATTGCTAGAACCTCGAGGCTGGACATCTACATTTCAGGAGTTATATTTCTCTTTATTGAATTTCTACTTATGAAAATCAGTTTCCCTAACGTTTTAAAATAAACAGCCTTCTCTTTTACCTAGTAGTATTTCATTTCTTGCTTACTTTCTTCAAATATCGTAGTAAAATTATAATGGTGGATTACTTTAGATTATTATAAGAAAAGGTAATGAAACTGATTTATTATAAAACTACACAGATCTTCACAAAAGATCTACAAATATAGATTCCATTTGGTTGGCTTTTTTACAGAATGGTACGCCATAGACTGGTTAAAATATACTCTCTCTATAGCAGGTTAGGTTAGGCTATGAGAATACGGCAAACGAGGGTTATCGGCTTAAGCAGAGAGCTGTCTTCGTGGAGGACGCTGTAAAAGAAATATTATTTTCATGTGGATCGTCTAGCCGTTCAGAGGAGAATCTGGTTAGTGATTCCGACTGCGGTACCGAAGGGCCAGGTTCAAATCCAGGAGAAGGCATAAATGTGATTTGCCCGTCCCTTCATACGAGGCAACGGTGATCCATCTGTTAGATGCCTCCATAATAGAAATCATCGCTTCCGGTTTTAGTTGCAGCGAAAGACTGTAAACGGCCAGAGTCCACGACTGGAGGGGGGATGTGGATCATCGCGGCAGGTGAAGAAAAATGAAATTTTAAATCTCCATACGGTATAAAACTAAGAAGAAAAATAGTTTTTACTCTAGATGGTATATTCAAAGAAATCACCCCAGAACTACATACTATTGTTATATTTTTTTTATTCCTTGGTAACTTTTGAATGAAAATTACGAATATCAACTAAATTATGATCACGGTGACATTAATAGGGGAAACTTCCTCGTTACGAGGGAAGTATTTCAGAATTTTATTTTTGTTATTGCTAGGGAAAAGAAACAGGAACGTGGAACGGCAGTTCGAATTTTTGCTGTTTATTTTAAACTCCAGAACAATGTTCTAGATATTATAATCCTACGGCAAACTTTTGTCACTATTGTTGTTAAGTATTGATAGCTAGGAAAAGCGTTGTATAAGTAAAAATCATTTACGAAGCAATTAATAACTAACTATTAAAAAACTGGCATGTCATTTCGGAAATATGGAAAAAAAATGGCATGCAATTTCAGAAAAAGTCCGATTTTGTGTCAAAATACCTATATTTGAACAATGCTATATATAAATCAAATACTTATCCCAAGTCGCGCTTTCGTGACATGAAAAACGCAATTTGAATTTCGTCAATCGGCCCAGTAGAACGTGAGATATAAAACTGTACCCCCTTTTTCTCTTTTTGCGAGTGTATCTACAAGTCATTTAAACTTGCATGTCATTTAGACAATTTGCTTAGTTTGTACGTCAAGAGAGGCAACAAATTCATAGACCGCCCCAGGCAGCAAACTCCGGGAGAGCCCAGAGCGGTTGAAATTTTTACCTACACCGCTAGTAGCGGGATATTCGCCTGGGATCCAACCTGGGTCGAATACCCAGTATTCAGCGCTTTTAACCATTCGGCTACTACTCGGCCTCTTTAAAGCCATAAGCATTGTATAAAAGTAAGGAAACATGAAATAGATTACTCAATTTTCATCCATTTTCATATTCTACGATCCACACCCCCAAAGAAGATATTTATTTCGAACTTAAAAAAGAACGTACTTAAAAAGAAAAGTATAAAACCTCTACATAAACCTTAAATACTGTTTAAGAATGTCTGTATGGATGCTACATGAGTAACATTAACCGGAGCATCCGAATGGCAATATTTTCTATCCATTATGCTCTATAAAATAATGTCCCCATTAAAAGAGTTCGCGAATATTAATAAAGATAGCCGCAACTTTCCCTTTGTTTGGAAGTTTACTACATATCGGGTTATATGTGTTCCAGAATTATTTCAATGAATTCTATGCATTACTACAGGGGTCTCCAAACTACGGCCCGCAAGCACTATCAGTCCGGCCCGCCACAGAGTTTTTTAAATAATATTAAAATTTAAAATTAGCCACATTAGCTATTTTATACAGCAACCAATCTATAAATACATTACCTGTCATGCACGTTGCGTATAAAGCATATTATAAACATTATAGAACGATTTCCGAACTTGCAGTGAGTGAAATACAGTGACAATACAATAAAAAAATTTTCATTTGTACATTTGACGAGAATAAAGGTTTCATGTGTCATCTTTACCTATTTATTCTATTTCTTTCACAGAAATTTTCAGCAGCGATTTTATTTAAATTTTAATTTTTGTTTTGTATATACGTTGTAATATATTTTAATATTGGAGATTTTTTTTCACACAAAACTTGCTCAAAATATGAAAGACCTATGAACAAAAGTTTGTATCTGATTAAAATGTAAACCAAATGCGCTGATTAATTGTTACAACGGGGAGGTAACAGTAAAAATTTCTGATAGTCTGGGACAAGAATATTTTTTCAAATTTTAAACAGTTTTAAGAAATTTATGTTAGATGAAATTACATGAAATTCTAAAAAAAGGTTTTTCGTGCTATAATAGCGGTATTAGATCCAACTGCAAAAGTCTCGCTGCCTTGTTTAAAAACATGTGTATGCTATTCATCATAATTGCATCAAAATTGCCTTGGCTCTCAAAGTTTCGTGAAAGAGCCAATACGGCCCATGAGTTAAAGGTTTACCATACACATGCCAGCTTTAAGCTAAAATTCATTACTTAGTTAAGTTATCTTGCAAAACATGTAATTCTAAAACAACATAAAGAAGCATCATAAGTTATAATTACATTTATTTCCATCATTTCCTGCCTTCAGTCGCATATCACTAATACTGTCAGTTAGTGAAAATTTTTATCAAATTCATGTAAAACCAAATATACTACCTTTTATTTAATAACAGTGATTTAAAAGCGTTCATTATAGTGATTTTTTAAAATAGGCATGACATTATTGTCAGTTTTTTAACCCGTGTGTCAAATCTGCCCGAAAAGACTTATGCTGTAGGATATACAAATTTTCATTACATTCAGGTAAACAAATTATGTCATATTTTATTGAAGAAACCTGATAGACACCTGATGACGATGATAGACACCTGGTCCGCATGGCGCGGACGGACCGTACAGCTTCCTCTAGACAATTGGCAGCACTGTGGTCAATAGCTACAGGTGTTTCATTGTGTGCTTCATCAATTCGTAGACGTCTGCTGCAGTGTGGACTGCGGGCACGGACTCCTTTATACAGGATCCCCCTAACGCACGACCATCGCCGCCTGCGGCTACAATGGGCCAATCAGCATAGAGACTGGCGTGCTGATTGGCAGCATGTCGTGTTTTCTGACGAATCCCGCTTTAATTTGTGGTACCATGATGGCCGCATTCGTGTCAGACGCTATGCCGGTGAACGCCACCTTCCGGAGTGCATTATCGAACGCCACAGTGGACGAACACCCGGAGTTATGGTCTGGGGCGCCATAGCATATCATAGACGATCTCAATTGCTACGAATTGTGGGCAATCTGAACAGCAACCGGTATATCCGTGAAGTTCTACAGCCCGAAGCTGTTCCCTTCCTTCAAAGCTTGCCAGGCGCTGTATTTCAACAGGACAATGCCCGCCCTCATACTGCTCGGATTGTTAAATCCTTCTTTGCAGCGCAGCAGGTACAGCTTCTTCCTTGGCCTGCGTGTTCCCCGGATATGTCGCCAATTGAACATGTGTGGGATGTCATTGGTCGGCGTCTTGCTCGTGATCCTCGTCCTGTTGCGTCTGCAGACGAACTTTGGGTACGCGTACAAACGATATGGAATGCTCTTCCTCAGTCAGACATTCAAACTTTGTTTGACTCCATGCCACGTCGTGTAGCAGCACTTATTGCGGCGCGTGGTGGCCACACAAAATACTGATTCTGATCTCTTGTTCTTGTTTGTTTGCTTTGAACATTTAATCATTTATTTGTACCACTACCACTCAACTGTGTATTAAATTGCATTCAATTATGACGATTCCTTCTTGGTGTTGCAATTTTCACAAACGTGAGTGTATATTATAAATTAAGTCGTTATAATATAACGTTATACTTCAACGTTAAAATACAGAATATTAAGATTACTACCATACGTAAATAAAAAGGTATACTAAGATGAGTTCATTATAATAATATTCTACAATTCCTTTATGGTCTATGTTCATCGTTCAGTGGTCTTCAAACTGTGGCATGCGGAACCCCGAGGTTCCACGAAACAAGCCCAAGAGTTCTGCGCTACGCTTTGCAAAATTAACATTTTTTTAATAGAAAATTAATTAAATGAAATTAAAAATCATACAATGGAGTACCTTTCTCAGTTGAAGAAGAATCAGAAGGAACGGGAGCAACTTATCGACACATCAAACAATTTGACATTAAAACCTAAATTTAAGCAAGAACAGCTTCAAACTTTTGGGTTGTAGATTAATGCAGAATACCTAGAAGTTTCTCACACGGCTACAAACATTTTAATGTCATTCGAAACAACGTATATAAGTGAAAACTCTTTTCAAACGTAAGCGGGAACAAAAACAAAACATAGAAACAAATTAAATGCAGATTATGAAGTGTGATTGCAGATAACATCAACAGAATTGGGCTTCAACAGTTTGTGTAAATAAATACAAGCACACTCCTGTCACTAAATGTAAGGTAACACTTCTGGCTCACGAGTTAGTGTTACCAACGAGAGAACTGCATTAGTTTTATATTAAAATTTTTTAGTAAAATTAAAGAAAGTGTTGTATACACTTTCTTTAATTGTATTACTGTTTAATTGTAATACATAAATACCTATACGATACAGATCAACTTAGAATATTATTTTAGGATATATTTTTAAAGCCAGGATAAGGTTACCCCAAAAAACCTTATAGTTCTAACGGTTTCGTGAGCGAACGAAGTTTAAAGATAAAATATACTATACTGGTTATCATAAATTAAGAAACAATCACAAAACTAGTGATAACTCCCTCAAAAATAAGCCAAACCGTGTAAAATTCGAATATGTTGCCAAGTAAGAGTATCTGAGTAAAACTGCAAATATGCAAATTAATGGAGCTGCACTCGGAATACGTCATCTACGAGGAGCATAAAAGTCCATGTTTGAGAGCAAGCCCACACATTTCACTGTGATAGTGACATCAGAAATCTGAGATAGCCAATTCGTAACAATGACCTGCAGGCATCATTTGCCTGCAGAACTACGATGGAGAGCCACTGGGAGACTAGAGGCAGGGAAAAATCAAACAGAAGTGGCTAGATGGCTAAATGTGAGTCCTTCTGTGATTAGACTTTGGAGGCAATTTCAAACCACAGATTCGGCATCTAGGAGGTTCAGCCAAGGACGGCCAACTGCTACGACAAGCGCCGATGACCGATATTTGACATTGTGCACGCACGAATAGAACCGCTACTCCGACTCTTCTCAGATCCTGCCTTGCTGCAACTACCGGAAGGTTGGTGTCAACGTCAACTGTGCGTAGAGGGCTTCATGAAGGTGATCTGTTTGCGAGGCGACCAGTTATTTGCGTGCCGCTAACGTCACGCCATGGGAGGGACCGTAGGACCGTTTGCAGTGGGCACGGCAACATGTCCACTGGACGCCTGATCAATGGAAGGCTGTTCTCTTTACAGATTAGTCCAGGTTTAGTCTAGAAAGCGATAGTAGGCGTTATTTGATATGGGGAGAACCTGGGACCCGTTATCATCCGTCAAACGTCCGTGAAAGAGATGCATACGGAAGAGGCAGTGTCTGTGTTTGGGTTGGCATCTCTTTGGGTGAACGCACAGACCTCCATGTCTTTCCAAGGGGAACCATGAATGCTCAGGTTTATAGAGACGACATCCTTGATGCTTATGTGCCCCATATGCCGGGGCAATAAGTGATGCTTTCCTGTAACAGGACGGCAATGCAAGACCACACAGAGCTCGCATCGTAGATGATTATCTTCAACAGGAAACAATTACGCGCATGGAGTGGCCAGCTCGATCCCTGAAGTTGAATCCTATCGAGTACGTTTGGGATGCTTTAGGGAGACGTCTAGCTGCTCTCAGTCGCCCCTCAGACCCTTGCCGCGCTTACAACTGCTTTGCAAGAGCAATGGCTCTCGCTTCCTATGGAACTGATAGACAGCATAATTGAAAGCATCACACATCGCTGTATGTACTGTATTGCTTCTAGAGGCATCATACTCCATATTGAAGATACCCTTCCTATAGCAAACTGATACCTTCGATTTGTCCATTTTATACATGTGCTAATTTCTATACTACCACAATTGCCTGATAATTTCTTTTTATGTTATTTGATACCTTACTATGTGTTGTACATTGTGGGTAAGTTTCATAAAATTCTACGTGTAACGTTTTCAGTAATCGTGATTTTTGTTAGTTTTTCTTAATTTATGATAACCAGTGTATTTTATACGCACAGAAATACAGAAATTTGGAAATACAGAGTATTGCCAAAGTGAAAAAGAAAGATTTTCAATAAACTACTAATGATGGTCAGCCATAAGAAACTTGGTTTTTTTTTCAACAAAATAAATAAACGGAAATAAGTTTTACATAATTTATTTTTGCCATCACAGGAAGTAATTCTTTGAGAAAACAATATGCTTTCAGTGCAAAAAAGTTTATTAACAGCAAGTCTTTTGAAACAGGCAATTATCACGTGATATTAATAAACGGGAGGAAAGGAAACAGGAAAGAAACTACATTGAAAAAAGGAAAGGGACACTGGATGTTGATATGTCTAGAATAAAAAAAAAAATGAATAACTGGCAAACTACAATCTGTGTCACATCCGATCATGAAAACCTGCTCTACTTGCAAGTATCATTAGCCTAAAAATGATTCAATTTTTTTCCTTTTAAACACGCAAAAGAAACGCAAAATTTTTTTATAAACCTATTATAAGGAGTGATTACCTTAAAAATATTATAAACTGGTATTATCATTCAAATGAAAAATAACAAATATTGGTCTCACGAATAATTCTAGTGGATTCATAATGTCCCATGTCATAATTAAAAATGATTGCATTATAAAATCAAAAACTTTGAACGTAGTTCCTAAACTATTCGATCCCATAACCAAAACTGTTTTTCCCAATTCAGAACTTGATTTTATTGACAAGTTTAAAAGAAACTCGGAAACCATATTGCCTGAATATTAAAGATATATGGAGGCACGAAAAACGTACTTAGTTTACAAGTATTAGACAAACAGAAGTCCTACCTCTCCACCAAAGACTACAACTTCTAGTCCAGCAGTACACTTCTATCGCGTTCACTTCCGTTACAACAACACTTGGACAATATTGAAATAAACTCTAACGAAACTACGGTCAGTGTAAAAGCTTATCTTTAATTACTACGTTGAATTCTTCATTTCGTTTTACCAATAATACGTATTTTACTGTTTTGTTATTACGTAATGTTTACTGTATGCTATTTTTCTCATGTAAAGTACGGTTTACCTATATAAATAATAGCCAGCATTTAATAATGCTCCCCGTACTTTATAAATACCACACGAAAACGCTCAAGAAAATTATGAAGTTTCTAGTAAATTACTAAATTATATTCTACATTTCTATTACGTTCATTAATACACTCACTTCCAAAAGTTAAGCACGGAGAGGAAATCGCTAATTTCCGGAAGCCAATCAGAACTGAAGAGGATGCAATTCGCTGTAAAGTTAGATGGGAGTATGCAAATATGTTAGGTAACAGCCAATCGCGCTTTCATGTCGAGAAATATGCAAAAAAGGCAGTCTTATAAGAAGCCAGTTTTATGAAGGGCTACAGAAGTTGATTGTAAGTGTTGATAGAAGGTGTTTAAAACTTTCGTACAATTTGTTTTCAAGACATACGTGTTTCTATGACTTCCAGAAGACGAATGGAAGATTCTGAACGCTGGCGTGCTGTGGAGAGCATTGAAGCGGGACAGTCGATCACGGATGTTGCTCTTTTCTTTGGCGTTCAACATTCTGTAATTTCACGTTTGTGGAAACAATTCCAAACCACACCGAAGGCCCGTAGCCGCTCGCCCAAGGTTTCAACCCCCGCGGAAGATCGATATATTGATACTGTAGCCAAGCGGAATCGCAGAGCGACCTCAACACGTGTGACATATATGGTTACAGCTTCCATTGGTAAGGCGATATCTGCAGCTACTGTACGCCGAAGATTATATATGAGTGGACTGTACGCCCGGGTACCTCGACTTTGTGTTCCTCTATCCGTCCAATCAAGAGGGGCACGATTACAGTGCTGCCGGGAACATGTCAATTGGAATGTGTCTGACTGGGGCAATGTCATGTTTACTGATGAGTCAAGATTTGCTCTGGAGCTAGATGACAAGCGTATTAGGATATGGCGTGAACAACGAACACGTAATCAGACCCAAAACATCACCGAACATCACGCATTCCGAGGCGGAAGTACTGTGGTGTGGGTCGGGATTTCATTAGGATACCGCACCGACCTGCACATCTTTAAATAGGGTTCTTTGACGGCTATCCGGTATCGAGATGAAGTCCTAGAACCCATTGTGAGATTGTACGCTGCATCAGTTGGCCCTGCTTTTGTTTTAATGGACGATAATGCACGTCCCCATAGAGCTGACATCGTCGATGACTACCTGGAGAGTGAAGGGATTGCGCGTATGGCGTGGCCACCATATTCGCCCGACCTTAATCCCATTGAAAATCTTTGAGATACTCTCGGCCGTGCTGTAACTTCACGTTTCCCACCTCCAGCCCCTCTTATTGAGCTGAAAACTTCTCTACAAGAAGAATGGCGATTGCTTAATTCTGCGGTGGTTGACCACCTAATTGAAAGCATGCTCACAAGGTGTAAACTTTGTATACAAATGAGGGAGGGATCACATACCCTATTAATGTCCTTTTTTTCATTTCATGCTGTTTATTTTCACTTAATACATAATTCTGTTTAAGTCTCCAGCATGTCATTATCTGATAACTTACAAAAATTTAATATTGTTTTCATTTCTGTATATAATTATTGATTTTGTTTTATGCATAAATATATATGCTATTTTCCTGCCGAATGTTGTGTCAATCAAAGCAGCATTTGTTGATTTTTTTGCATTTTACATCTTCGTGCTTAACTTTTGGAAGTGAGTGTATTTAATGTATTCCTAATTCATTATACCTAACAAAGAGAAAATAAATATGGTTCTAAAATTTCTGGTGAAATGGTGAATTGCTAAATATTTGAACTAGTTCTAATCTTTTTCTGCATTCATTTGATTAAAATTAAGCGGAAATTGCAGGCAGAGCTAAATATTCAAATATGATGCAGCATTTTTATACTTACTAAACCATTTCTTAGCAATTTATTTCCCAAACTTATTTTACACCCACAAATGTCATAATTTACTTAAGAACGTATGTTCAAAAGGAATAATGATGATATATTGTTTATTTTGTCTTAATTCATAGTCATTAATCGTTGATTCTTTCCTAGGCTCCGGAAAATATTAAATACTTAATACAAAATCAGAAAGATGCAATTAAAAGCTTCGTAATAAATTTCAAACAAAATAACTTTCGCAAATCGGAATGTTCACCATTTATTCTTCCATTCTTGCGAAAGCTGTTATGCTGATTCTGAGCTTTCGTCATTTGTTTTCGAATTAAGCATAGGTAAAGAATAAGAAAACATACATTATTTTTACTGTATATTACTGCCAGCTAGAGAAATCATTTGTATTAATTTATATTTAATGTTTGTCTTAATCATCTTTCCTCGCAATTTTTGAAAGTCAAACAAAGCGAAAAATACAAAGCCTTAAATTATCCACACATCCATAAAAATGATTATATAATAAAATATTCAATAGCTTCTTCGTTTGCAAACATTCTTCTAGGAATCATAATGCCTAACAATAGTGTTTCTTGTCTAGAGGAAAACAAATGCTTTAACGCTTATTTTAATTTAATCAATAATTATTAGTCCAAAGGGATTTAGTCCCGAAGGACTATTACTTTCGTTTTGCGATTTTGCGTTGAATCACTCTGAATGCCCGTTTCACTTTTCAAATTGTTGCCACTAAATGTTATCGCTCTGCATTAAATTTTAAAAAATGAAAAATCTGCATAAATGTATGCATGTTTCTCGCATTGTGATAAAACCTAGAGCCATCGAATTTTGAATGACGTAATCCTACTGCGAATATGGGCATCTGGAAGCCCTAATTTTGAATTTGAAATTTGCTTTATTATCGATTTTATGTTTTGTAACATTTCAACGAATTTCTGATTAACAAACTAAATGATTTCAAAGCGAGCAATGGCAACACTGTACGGAAAAAAAAAAACATTTTTATCTCCAGCGCACGAGACTTACGGAAATTCTAAAGATATGTTCATTTTAAAATGATTTTGCGATATTGATTTTGAACTGAATTTTATGGTTTGAGTACGTAGTACATGATATTTAATAAAAAAAGGTAGCACACGAAACGTTAAAAAAACGCGCCTTTGGACGTAATTTAAAATCTGAAATCTTTCAGATTTTTTTTTTTTTTGGTTTAAATTCTATCATAATCAAACGCAACCGTTTCAGTAGCAAACTGCAAGAACTGAGCCAATGACAAAACTTCACTTATACACTAATGCTTGTAAAAATTGCAACACCATGAAGGAATTACACAAATTGAATCAAACTTACAAGAAATTGAAAGTGAGGTAAAAATTGCAAATGATTAGAATTACAAACAAACTGCACATGCGTGGAATGAGAATAGGCCGCTTGTTCCATATATATATAAGACTGTAAAGTTGCTTTGAAATGTTTTATCGTCCTGTGTCTGCGGTGAACGTTTAATTAGTGGTTAGTACGTCTCGTCAACAACGGAGGGTGCCGTACCAACACCTAACGGAGTTAGGACGAGGCCACATCGTCGTTATGCGATAGGGTGGACTTTCGGATCGAGCAGTGACAGCCCACACGTAGCATAATGCCACAACAGTGATGCGTGTCTGGGATAAATGGACAGAGGAGAACCAAACAAGACGAAATTCTGGCAATGGGTCACGCAACAGCACAACGGCACGGAGGGCAGACACCTCAGCCGCATGGCTGTGACGGATAGTATAACGTCTTCTCGTGTGCTAGAACAACGTTGGAGCACGACTACAGGTGTTGTGTTGTCTAGCACCACGGTTCAACGTCATCTGCAGCACCATGAACTGCGTGCAAGGGTTCCTCTACGCAGGATTCCCAAAGTCGCTGAATCAAAGGTGCCTCCGACTTCAATTAGCACGGCAATACAGTGCGTAGCAGTGCCCTGTGACAAGAAGTTGTTTTCTCGATGAATCTCGCTACAATCTGAAGTACAGTGATGGAAGAGTACGCGCCAGACATTACAGAGGGAAACGTCTGCTTCCGCAATATGTTATCGAGCGGCATACCGCCCAAACGCCTGGCATCATGGTGTGGAGAGCTATTGGGTACAGTTTGTCGATTCCATCTAGTGCAAACTGCGAGCAACCTCAACAGTGATCAACTACATAAGGGACGTTGTGGAGCTAGAGGCCCTTCCCATTCTTCGACGCATTCCGGGCGCTGTATTTCAGCAGG
>KK114278.1:376823-398022 GCA_000611955.2 Stegodyphus mimosarum
AGCTGCAGTATTACAAATTAACTGCTTCATTGTTTCCCCGAAATAGACTCGGTTTTTTAAATCTTTTCACGTTAATTCGCTTAATTCTACGCTGATATTGATGAAGTAAGTAGGAATTTAGTTTACAATTAGAATTATTTAATTTCCCCGTTTTTTAATACTTTTTATTGTTTTTATTAGTAATCAGATGTTCGAATCGTCGAATCTCACGAGAGAATCGTGATTCAAAAACTGGAACTTTCGAGTCTTTTTTCATGATTCGAATTTCTCAAATATTAACCTAAAACCGTTTATTATTTCCCGTTACTTAGATATTAACCTAAAACATTAAACTCAAAATTTTATGAACATAAAGAATTTTTTTAAAGAACGCTTCTTTATTCAATTTATTTTTTTTTCTTTTTAAGAATTGAATTTTTTAATGAACGTAATTGTTGCGATTCCGGAGGACCTGTATCCTCGGTATCAACACTTAGTGGCCCTGATTGTCACAAGCTCTACTTGCTGTGGAGAATTTAGTGTTTATTGCATGTTTAGTTGCCATCTAAGTTAACTAACTCTTCAAATAATCATTCCTCCTCTGTACATTCTTTGGTTAAAACTATTCTGGAAAAATATGTAAAATTTGAAATATTATTCCAAAAATTACTTTTATCAAATTATGCTAAAAAATAAATGTCAAGCTTCATGAATTTTAGTTAATACTCCATTATATCTTTTTAATGAATATACATGCAACTTTAAAAGCTATTAAGGTGACATTTATTTTTTACTAAATACATATTTGAAATTTTGCTTTAATTATATTACAAATAATGACAAAAAACAACAACATCAGCTTGTAGAGTTCCCCCAAGTTATCTAACCTTTTATTCAAATTTTTGTTATCTTTCCTGAACTCCTCAACTTCCCCTCGCCTTTCCTTACCAGGATGTAAATTTAAATCAGTGAAGTGAGTATTTAAACGGGTGACTCTTGGAGTTTATTCAGAGCATGTTTTCGCCAGCCACCGCATGTTTCGTTTCCGATCGTACTGTTACGCTAATACGTCCCTTGGCCTTTTCGGATAATTTGTCACGCCTGTTAGGTTTGTTGAGTCAACCTAGGTTAGCCGCAACTTAGCGTGCTAATCCAGCACTATTCTATTTTAGACTTAAATTGATTGATGTAATAACGTTTTAATTTCCACCGCAAGTAGTCGGTGTTATTGCAAATCGTGAAGTACGTACATTTCTGTTCTTAGTTGGAATTAATAAAGGGTTATTTTCACCCTTCTTCTGTGCTGGTATTACTTCATGTTTGTACGAGAATTCGTTCATTTTGTAGGATCGAAATTAGTTTATATAAGAACAGGAGAGATAGATCTTATATACTATAATAATTATTATTATTGTTGTTGTTAATTTGTTACTATATTATTACAGGAAGGATTCGCGGAACTAGAGATTCGAAAAATTCTAAAACTGTTTACGATTTGCCCATCTGTAATTTTTATATTAGGGTACACATCTGTAGAACTCAGGCTGCTTGTGTAATTCATTAGTCATTACGAAAGTGCAGTTGTTAGTCACTTGTGTAACTGAAAACATATATACTAAAAATTATAAAATCTTATTTTTAGCAGCAAATTGCTGTTATGATTGTACTAGATAAGAGCCGCTATACGTTTAGTCTCGAATAACAGAAATACCAAAAATGCGTAACTTGACTCAGCTTCGCTTTGGGGGGGGGAGAAAAAAGAAAAGCAAAGGCTTTGCGCACTCATTCACGAAAAAATCTTGAGGGATATTGTTCAATTTACATAATAAGTCATATAACTGAAAACAACAGAATACAAATTGAGAAATATGTAAAATGATATCAGAAAAAATGAAATGCTAAAATAATTCCTCACAGCATATTAATTAAACATTAGGGAAATCGCAATTATGGTGAAACATTGACAGGGAAAAAAGGAAAAGAAAGTCAGTGATTTTAAAAGATAGAAATGATACGTACATTAATATTAGGTCTACTTTTAATAGTAATTCTAAATTAAACTGAAAAAAATGGAAAATACATATTGCATCTAATTGCATTAACATCAGCTAGTGCCTGTTCTGCATAATTGACTTAATTGGCGTCTCAGGAAGAAGTAAGCTTACGCATTTCAAACGAAACAAGCAGCACTAACTTCGTCAGCCCTTTTAGTTTTTTCTGCACTTGTTTCAAAGTTACATAGCATTCGGTCTTAGAAGAGTATAAAGTAGGACATCTGTGAGTAAAGTGATGCTAAATTTTTAAAAGCGTCAAAATTGTTAAATTTGTGCAAAATAATAATAATATAACTTACCATCAATAAATTTCTATTTTATTCAAAGAAAAACTATATTATCCATAGAAGAGATGAGAAGGCAGTAACTGGTTAAGGTAAGAAGGAATGGTACGTTGTGCCATTCTTTGTTCAAAGGGAGAAACAATGCAAACAACTAAAGCTTTTGGCGCAAAACTTATTTCTGCAGAAAGCTTTTCAGTGATTTTACATTATCACATTCTTCAGCTGCAAATGATACCGATGTTAAAAACCTTGTTTATTTACACTACTAGCTATGTTGTTTGTAACGCCTGCCGTTGGGGGCCTACAGCAGAAGCTTAGATCACAGCTGTTTACCGACACGGTCATTTAGCCGACACAGCACATTTAACTGACAACAGTCGACAGCACGTTTAGCTGACAATGCATTTGTCAAAACCATAGGTAAAACGTTATCCATATTTATGCCATAATTGTGTCAGCTAAATATCTTATCGATGTAATGTCCGTATCGGCTAAATGTCCGTGAAAGCTAAATTTCCTGTCGGCAAAATGTCCGTATCGAAATGTACTTGTCAGCTAAGTGGTGTCACAGATCATTTTGGGACAGTACTGAATTCTCATTGTTTTTGTTTTGTGACTATCCCCAACTATGTCATAAGCAGCAAAGAATTACCGCATTTCCCCGTGAACTCTTGAACATTCTTACGAAAGTTTTTAGTAAAGCTGGCATGGCCTTACGATATAATTGCGACGATCTTCGAATGCGCAGATTCAGGTTGCAAGGAGTTTTATTCTTCTTTACCGCATGCTCTCGTAGTGTAAATGGAAACATGGGAAGTCTGCAGCTGGTGGAATCTCGGCGAAGTCATTGTTGATCTTGATGTTTCTTTACTCCCAAAAATGTAACAGACTATACACTTGGCGTCCAAACCAAAATGTGGTAAACGATCATTCGTAACCTTCTAAATTTGATGACGATTGGGACCCCTCCTTACGAGTAGCCCAGAATATTAAGAAATGTCTCCTTCCCCCCTGCGTACTTTTGCAGCGTAATTCCAAAGCATGTCCGGCTGACAGTCGGCAGGCCCGGAGTTCGAATCAAGGGAAGAACATCGTTGGCTGTCTTACATTACTGGTTCCATAAAACCATAATCACTTTAAAAGATTCTTCGCAATTTCTGAATGTTTCTTTCCACAATGATACTAATTGTTAATTACGAAAATTAATATCATTGTAATCTCTTATACAAAACCACTAATACTGGACAAAGGAAGCTAATGAATGAAAACTAAATTAAAAATCCATTAATCTATATTCTCCGCGAATTACCTAATGCTATACCCACCTGTGTAGCGTTAGGTATTAACAGTGTGTTCCAATTTTATCCGAATACTCCAACACCGTTTTAGTTCGAAATACGAACGAGCTAACATCGCTTTATTTAGTTTAATCAAAGCAGAACAAAAAACGCTGATCGGTTATTTCTATTTCCTATGGCCTTACGCTCCAGAAAGTTCATAGTGAAAATGATTTTCATATTGTGAAACGCAAAGATTTCTATCGCGTTGATAATCAGTTTCACGCGATTTCGAAATGCGAGATATTTACGGAAAACATAGCCTCTGAACTCTTTGTTTACTATTGAGATTCTGCTGAGATACATCTTACTGACATCTTCAAGACAGGAAAGAGTAATTTATATGTATTAAAGGACCATTGGAAAGCAACCAGAGCTCACATAAATGGCAGCGGAGTTTATTTCAGCTGCAAGACTAGCATAATGGGAAATGTTTCTCCATTGCAAGACATAGAAGAATTTAAATTAGCATATTATACACAAATACAGCAGAATCCATTGGTTATTTTCTCCTGCAGATAAGGATGTTCTACGTCAATCTTACATGTTAGATTTAAGTACTCTAAGCGGTTTTTGCAATCCAGCATAAATATTAGATGGTGCATATTAGAAATATTTAAATTATACACATTAAAAATGTTTACAGCATGTTCATCTGTATAGACCGGGGCTTCTCAAACTATGGTACATGTACCACTATCGGTACATTACATCATTTTTAGTGGTAAAATTCTTTCACAAAAGATTTAATTGAATGTAAAATGGCGCTCCTTTCGGTATCTAGAGTGATACATAATATTTATATTTTTTACTCTTATTTGCATGGTAAAAAATTTAAAATGTTTGAAAACTTGTCGTATAGGTCATCTTATAATAGCAAATCACGTGATGACAACCCTGCTCTCCCCCAAAAAACTTACACATTTAATTTTTTTACGCACTGCCGAGGGTTAGGAGAGAAACAAATTGCTGGCAATTTATATCTGTTTTGTATTTATTTACGTGTTCCAACCTAACGCACTACGCGGAAGGGAGGATCCCTTCGTGAAGGACCTTTAAGGGAAAGTGGCTCATATTAACGCATTACACACGGGGAAAATCAAGAAAACGCCCATGCAGCCAGCCCGTTCGCAGAATTCGAACCTCGGACCGAACTATCAGTTGTTGTTGTCGTGTCCATTGTCACATGGAACAATGATTGCCAGAGCCTACTCCGAAGAGAGGTTGGAATTCTAAAACACAAGTTATCAGTGTTCAGGGACATTACCGTTCAGCCGCTGGTGGGTTCTAGCATTCTATATCAGAAATTACAATCTGTGACATAATATCCACTTAAAATAATTTATTCAAAGTTTAAAAGCATAGCATCAAAATATACCCTTAACAGGATAAAATACGCTTCAGATATTATATGTGTTTAATTTTTCACCAAACACGATGGTTTTGAAAGTTTCACAAATATACTCATGTGCAAAATTAAGAGATTTTGTAAATTATGTCTGTTTTTACAAAAATCATTGAACCAAAGGTACTAATTATACCGCTGAAGAATTAAGCAGATATTCAGAGTCGAATACGTAAGTGTACACGTGCATGTCTAATAAGCTATCATTGGTCGGGGGGGATAAACGCGGATGAAGGTTTTCAGCGATTTGTGTGCTCGTACTCCTTTACGACCAACCAGTATTAAGTTGAATATTGACTAATTTCATATTAGTTTTTTTTTTGTCGGTACCAAATATACAAATTCGAAAACATCAAGATTCTTGAAATTTAAAATAACCAAATTTTTACTTCTGCAAATGTACTTTAATATAACGAATATTTCTTGCTCAGTAAATATAAAATCTGGGAAAAGGAAGGAATTCTGGAGTAAAAAAAAATCTTCTAAAATTATTTTACAATTACTGTGCCTTTACTCGGAGTCGAACTCGGATATTTAAATTTACTGGCTCGATTTGCTGACCCTTATAGACAAAAGGCAGAAATGGCTTAACTCATTGTAAATTAATTATGTACTCGAATACTATCTAATTTGGAAGGCATGTTTTTATGGGAGACTTGTTAGAGAAACTATAAAGGATTTATATTACCGAATAAACTGTTCTACTTGTGCATTTAGATATAGAGTAGATATGCTACAGTTCTGAAACTTTTTCTAATTGCCTAAAAGAAACTCCAAATATCAAACTTCACTGGCATATAAGATTCCTTAGCAGTAACGGAAAAAAGAGGAAGGTTAGGTTAGGTTAGGTTATTCAATTATGGCAAAGCACACGAGGGCTATCTGCCTAAAGGGAGGGATGCCTTCGTGGAGGACTTTCTAAGGGAAACTGGCTCGTATACACGTTACACATGGGGAAAACCACGAAAACGCCCATACAGCCAGCCCGTTCGCGGGATTCGAACCTCGGACCGAACTACCAGTGTTCAACGTCTTTACCGCTCGGCCGCTGGTGGGCGAAAAAAGAGGAAGAGGACTAAAGAAATTTAGACGCATTTATTCAAGAAGTATAGTGTAAGTCTTCACGAAGTAGCAAAGAAGTTCGGATTACGGAGGAATGTCTTCAGAGAATGAAAAGGACGCAGACTGGACAAATGTCAAAAGGCCGGAACCAAATCAAAAGACCAAGACAAAATCATGGATCGTCATTCAAACTAAAAATAAACTTTACCTAATTCACATTCAATTTTCAAAGATCTCAATCATTCTAAATCCAGTTCTAAGCCTTTGGAAAAGAGTTCTTGCATGTTGACAAATCTAGTTCTGAATAAAAATTTTGTTTGTAATGAGAACTACCGTACGATAAGAACGAGAACTATAGTATCATAATTTCAGTATTTTCTGCGCTTTGATTTCCTTAACATTTGGAACGTTAGAATTGACACTGATCACGTGGGAGTTTTAACGATTAGAATCAGAAATTTTCTTCTCTTTCCTTAAATTTACTTTTTTGCTTCATATGTGCCTTTGAGAAGGGAAGACAGTGGCTTAGCTACAGCTTTTGCCGCCTAGGGCTTCTCCCGAATGTGCCACCCCTGTTTATATGCCAGTTAAAAATATGTCAAAATTACATACATGGAAATAAATTAAAATTCATTAAAATACAAAGCTTATTTTGAAGAAAAGCTTATAACATTAATTCCAATATTTTAAAATTATTATTTTTATTTGCCTATTTTTGTTTGTTAGCAAAACCATCGATGACATTATTATAGAGGGCTATTTGATCGCTCCAGTGGTTGTTATACAGACTGCATAGAAAGATTTCTCAAATGCAGAATAAACATTTGTATTTCTTAAATATTTCTTTTTATTTAGATAACTCTTTTCACAAATAACAACAATTCCAGTATTTGTAAGAAAACGTCTCAGTAGTATTACTGTATTTTAAGTTTTGTTTCATTGTATTTTACAATAAATAGCGTAACTATTGTATTTTAGGACAAACCGCAAAAATTCAAAAAGACTGCCCTTACACGTTTCTGTTTCGTTTCCCTTAGAAATAAAATTCTGCAATAAAACTCTTTTAAAAAGAAATTCTTCCTTATAATGTGCTTGTGATCATGGTTTAATTAATATTTGTAATCTTCATTCAAAACGTTCTACGGAATAAAATAAGTATAACAAGACTATGGAGCTGTTGAAATCTAGCGGTGATTTCTTTAACCTTTTTTCCCTTCTCAATTTAATTCCATACGGCAATTCTGAATCTCTTATTCTTCACCTGGTTCGATGATCTACGTGAGTAACCCTATAAAAGAATGTCTTTTTTTTTCTAAATGGTGGGCCCAAACCGTCCACACACATTGGCCACTACTAGGGCCAGAAGTGCTGGTCACTTTATTATGATATTACTGTCTCTGCGGCGTATATAAGAATGTTTCAGGCGAAAAATGCTGCATTCAAAAATCTGTATTCTGGGACGGACCGCTCAAAAATGCTGCATTCAAAAATCGGTCGCCTGGGGTGGACGGCTTCCTCTAGCTATGTTGCTGAAGGAAGCAAGCCTTTGCAGCTGGAAATATGGGCTCCTTGACAGCTAACACAAGTGCTTTTTCATCACTCTTGAGGTTGCACTGGTATGTCAAATAGAACTGATGTTTTGGGCACTTGGTATTGTTAAAACATTTATATTGGCTACGTCCAAACTTCTGCTATTTGCAACATTGAACTGAGGTTTTTCCTGGCTTGTATGAGATTATCCTTATTTCTAGATGAGCTAAATATTTCAAATCAAAAACCAAATTACTTTTCACACTTATACTAAACTTACAAAAGAAAATGGGATTTTAAATTTATAGTCATTCAGTATTTTGGTGAATTGTATCATCTTGCTCCTTCATAAACTCTTACCTAACAGTTTATTCCTGCAGCTAAACAGGTTAGGTCTGAAGATAATCCCTGTATCACAGCTTTAGCTGGCATTTTATGCATTTCATGTGATGTATGAAACTGGAATTTATCCTTAGCTAGACATCTGTCTATCCTATATTTATCTCAAATTTTTGCAGTTAACATAAAGAACATCCGTATAATATAGCTAAAACCTTCTTTGTTATTTCGTTGGACTATGTTTTTGACTCAGACCATGCAAATAAATTTCCAGACCAAGAAAACATGAAAAATTTAACCCGTTCTTTAGATAATTTCTTCTCGTCGTATTGGATACAAATAATGAAGTTTATAGATACCGGATTGCTCAAGAGAAGAGTATCAGATATGTCTAAATTAAAAACATCCGTTTAGTATAAAATTTGTAGATCTATTAGAAGTTTCAAAAACCGGAGAAATCTGCTATACTCTCGGCCTTAAGAATTTCGGATTTTTCGATACTAGCCAGAGGTGATGGCGCTTACACTACGAAGGCATGCAGAAAGGAAGGCTAAAATCCCCTACATTCTCCCCCGCTGAAAGGGCAGGAAGGAGAAATCCCAGTCGCCAGGTGGTGATTATTTATCGTCCGCCTTAATAGGATGTCATTTGTAGAGTCTTTTACCCTTTTTTAACAAGTAAACACGAAAAATCAGTGATACCTCGTCGGCATGATGACTCCAGACCTTCTGATTGCTATTATAACGTGCTACCAGGTACAACAAGAATACATTCAGTGGGAAAGGCGAAAGCTGTTATACGTTATTATATGAACTAATTACCTTAAAAACTATATAACAATCTTTTTCTTGAAAAGATAAATAGTCTAAGTTGAAAAGATAAATAGTTTCTAAGATAAATAGTCTTTATCTTAGAAACTGCTCATATAAAAAAATTATAAACGTTCATGTTACAGTTTTAAAATAAAACACACTTGCTTATATTTAAGTTATGGTTGATATCTGAAAATTTTAAGCTTAAAAAATTAATAGAATCTGAGGAGATAATAAGATTACACTGAAAACTTAAAACATATTTTTAATAAATAATAAAAAAAGATTTAGGCGGTTTAAAAACAAAAGTTGACGGCGGGGAGTTTCAGAAAAAAAAAAGTAAAACGAATTCGTAAAATATGAGGAAGTGAAAGAAAGCCTTCATGTTCAGGAAATGTTATGTTATGGCGCAACTTCCATAACGTTTAAATTCATAGCATCAACTCGAAATGAATAAAAAAATAAAATAAAATACAAAACGAAGGCAATCGAGGGAGATTGGAGTACTCTACCAATTTTCCCGCGAACACGGGTTTTCTCACATCAGCGCTCCACAGAATGAATCCTCAGAATGCGATATATTAATTAGTCGCGAAATGCATTCATCGCCCTGACCGCGGCAAAACGCTTGGACGCTATCGAATTCCTACCAGGAATCCTTAATTAAGAACGACGTTATTCGAAACTTGCAGAATAACGGTTTATAATTAGGTAGACATCGATCCGCGGATCGAGAAGTTTTCCCCACCAAAATTAAACGCGGAATTATCATCGTATTTTTGATGTATACATGAGTGCGTGTGTGTGTATATATATATATAAGTATCAGATAGCATTTGGACGAAGTGGCAATTTGTGGGAGATATTTCCCCTTTTATGGTGGCAACAAATTGTTTCCTTTTTTCCCCTTTTTCTCTATGACTGCTATGCGATTGTTTTGAATTTATTATGTGAGATACTTAATTATTGGTAAAAGAGTCGGCATTCGAAGGAAAAGGTGAGATAAACGAGCCTTTCTGTGATTGAAAAATTGATCCGAGGATTTCAGCATTTCCCAAGAGTCGAGAGAGAGAGTGGCTTAAGTACTCGGAATTTCGATTTTGGGGTTGTGGCATATAATTTGATTGGGTCCAGTGGTTAAATGAATCACAGTTTTGTTAGATTAAATGTTTCTTTTCCCCTTGTACCCTATTGTATTCATTAATTTACCAAAACTAAAATCCTAATAAGCAAACTGAAATTATAAGCAGACGTTTTTAAACGGAGTTTTTATATCAATTTGAGTGTTTCAGTAACATTGATATTTTAAAATGAGAAATTTCTTATCGGCTTTGAAGATGACTTCAGTGTGTTCAAATGCATTGTCCTAACCGTTTTTCCTAGTGTTTGCGAATGATGCTTAATGTACCCATTTCTTATTTATGAAACCCTGCCTAATTCTCAGTTATGAAATCCTTCATTTATAGGGTCCCTTAATTATTCTTATTATAGGTCTGCTCAATGTTCCAAAAATGCCTTTAGTTGGTTAATACTTTAACATTCATCAACTGTTCGGACAGCAAAACTTAATATCTGAAGTTAATTAGAACATAACTGCAACTAACTTATCGAGACGAATAGTCTTCAAGCTATGTTCCATGAGTCAAATCCTGCAGTTCCTCGAGTCAAAATAAGAATTCGAAAAGAAAATTATAAAGCCCTCACAACAGTTGACTAGTATTTATTAAACAAAAAAACATAAAGCTACATTTAGCTATCTTTCAAATGTAAGCAAACCGCAGTCACTAAATATAACGCAGAGTGGAAGACACCTGGAGTAGGAGTTAATGCTACTAATGAGTAAATTATATTAATCTTATGTTACAATTTTGTAATAAAAAATACACATTTTTCTTTAATTGTCTTTACATTAAATACCTATAACATATTTATTTACTTTAAATATTATTTTATATATATTTCCCTACGGGGGAAAGAGGGTTCCCAGAAAAAAACTTACGGTTCGACGGGTTCCATAGGTCGAGAAAATTTGCTGATCTACACTAAATGAAATCATAGCCCATTCAGATATATATAGTCTTCCCTGTTCAAAAAAATAATTAATGTACATCACAGGGACACTAAAAAATAACTGATTACAATTAAACCGCATATTGTAAGATAAAAATTTCTTTGGGCAGAAACAAAACAAAAACATGTTTATCAGAATTGTTTAGATTTTTGGAGTAAAGATTTGGCTTACTTTCATTATTGTGAAATACTCTAGAGCTCTTTTTCTAAGGGGATGGATGCCTTCATAGAGGAACTTTCTACGGGAAACTGGCTCGAATAGAAGTTACACATGGGGGAAACCACGAAAACGCCCATGCACCTCCGGGATTCGAACCCTGAACCGAACTAGCACTATTCAGCGACTTTACAGCTCGGCCCTATTTGGGAATTATGTATTATGGGTAAGGAGTGATTCTTGGAATAAACATAAAATAGTAGGCCTATATATAGTGCTCTAATGCTTTTTATTAACGTTCACAAGCTACATATTTTTTCAAATGATACGTGATAACATCTTATAAAAAATTGATATGTTCGCTAACTGGAATATCAGCATATGCTATTCACCTATCAAGGCATGCTATTGAATTAAACGAGATGAATGTTTATGCAATATATTTATTGGATTGTAAAAAACATATTTTTCATTGTAAGTCAATGAAGATTCACACACATTTCCTTATAAGCAATTTATAGTTTCTTAAAGTATATGCATGCAAAATATAAAATATAAAACAAAATTATTAAACTTAACTGGAACCAATTGGCAATACACCTTTAAATTCATAAATTTTAATTAAACACATCCCTGCTTCAAAGATACGCTTTGCACCACTTTTTTCGTCACTCTGCGCATGTTACGTCATTCTTTCCCTGCAATTTCTCTGCCCTGCGAAATCTTTACCCCAATCGCTGCTCAGAATTAAAACATAGTTCTTCCAGCTTATAAATATGACCGCATAACCTTTTCTTCCCTGTTGCTGCTTGAGCACACCAAATCTCCCACTCTGCCTTCTTTACCTTCTTTCGCTTTTGTTTAAAATGTAAACTACGTATACAAAAATTGCTGAATTGTACCTCTGTACAAGAGGTTTCTTTGACGCTCCTCTTATGAGATAATGTAGAAAGCTCTAATTTTATGCTTGAGTGTAATGTTTTCATATATTATTATTATTTTATATTCTTTTATATTACGAAATTAGTCCATTTCACAAAGGTAAGTTATCTTATGCAAGGAACAAGCATTTTCAAGTAACTTCTATAGTAAGCCTTGGCCACTGGCGCAGAAAAAACACATCAGTCAGCAAAAGGGGATATGCCCTATTGATGGCAATTGTTTATTTCGAAGTACTGTTTGATAAAATACGGAATTGCAAGTGAAACCGTAATTTCTGCTATATTATTCCTACTATATTTATGATAGACATGGTAATTCATAAATATGTCTCATAAATTAGTGTCATAAATGTTTAGACTATTACATCTAATTAGAACAAGAAATGGCTATGAAAGAAGTTTTTATTTATGACACTTTGAGAGAACAAAATGAATCACAGAGAGCTATGATTATGTAGACTCTAAAATAAAAAGACTTTTGTACTGAAATAACTAAGAAATTTAATAAGATAAAAAAATTTAAAATTTACTTAAACTCTTATATTCAAAATTATATTTACAATTATTTAATTAATTATATTATTTAAAATTTTATTATTTAAATTTCTCTTTATTTGCTACTACTTTAGCGCTTTCTCCTTGAATGGGGGAACTAGGTAAGAAAGATAAATATTTAAATAGAAATGATAATTTAAATTAGCAATAGCTCTTTAATGTTTAATTTTAATTTGTTTATTTCCCATCCCTATTCTAAAAATAATAATCTTTTTCTGCACTGCGTAATTTCGAGATTAATCCATCTCTCATAATGCTGGTGATGTAGATGGAATTAAAACTCCACAGCCTATGTTAATTTTACAGCAGTATTAAGTACGCAATCAAATGTATTGAGAACAGAAATTAACCCATTCTGAATTAAGATTTCGGCTTGAACACAACTTATTTGCTTTCTGTACTTCGGCATAGATGGATTGCGACTTGCTGCTTCTCTTTTTTTCTGCGAAGCTATCCAAAATGTAAATGTTCCTAAAAAGGAATGAGTAGTGTACCAATTTGTTTGCAGCAGCAAGACGTTTACTGAAATAAAGATGAACATTTATTCCGCGTCAGCTGTCAAGTTTCCTCTTTGTTATGAAATAACATTCTATGCCATCAGCATTTCTGCAATATCATTACATCTAAGTTTGCTTCATTACAATGAATGTCTGCTTTATTGCATTACATTAAAGCTGTGTTATCTTTTCGTGTTATTTAAAAACAAAGAAAAAACTTCATGCAAATTAAATTAACTGGTAGCTTAATTTTAAACGTACTTGAAAGAAGAAAACGGAATACGAATAACTGGTATTTGACTATATTTTAAATTTAATAAATACAGCTTTTCCCTAGGCTTTTTTTATAATTCCATGCATGTGAATTTTGGCAAGTCAACATCCTGCATAACATTCCTATGAAGCCCACACACAAGTGGTATACATTTGCTTATATTTATGTTATGTTAGGTTAGATGAGTATGGAAAAGCCATGAGGGCTATCTGCTGATGAGGAATGCAGTCATGGAAGACGTTCTGACAGAAACTGGTTGGTACTCACGTTAAACATGGTGAAAACCACGAAACCCAACCATGCAGCCAGACCATTCGCCTGGGTTTGAATCCAAGCCAAGGTTCAGCCAGCTAGGAATGCAGGTCGAACTACCAGTATTCAGAGGTCATAAACAACCGGCCACTGGGTCATCAGTGGTCGGTTGTTTATGATCATCTATTTCATTTTTGGGTTTTAGGAATTTTAAGTACCTGAGCACGATTTTCTGCCTCGGGTACTTATCTGAGGCAGAAATAACTATGCAAAGCAGAAATAACTTCGGGCATACAAGAGATTATGCATAATCGGCTAAGAGAAAGAGCTAAAAATAGATCTTTTCAAATATAAACAAATACATAAAAAGCCTTCTATTTAATTTTTTATAATGCACTAAAATATCAAAAGTTGACATAAACATATTTTTGTTAGCTAGCTTTGTTAGAATTATCTTTGGAGAACGGTATTATCCTTTAGGTATTTTCGTACGTAACCATCGAAAACAAGATTCTCAACAACCAGTAAATTGTCACTTGGCAGAATATCTTTTACTTAAGGGTTGAACAGTAAATGCAGCTCCTTTAATGGATGTCTAAATTACTTTCATTTTGAAAACTTTCCGATTCCATTTTCGGCACGAAACATTACCCACTGTCTACTTTTTTTTTTTCAGTTTTGCGAAAGGCCACGACGAAATGGCATAAACGTTGTGATTTGCTTGGTTCTGAATGGCAAGATACATACAACATGCCCAAAACGAAAATAAAGATTTAATGCACTTTCTCGCTGCTCCATTACACATTAGTTCCAAGCCATTTCAGAAATTTCACTTATTGGATGTTCTCCGATTACTAAATTTAATCCTCTTTCCTGTTTTGTGTTGTATGTTCATATTTAACCGAAAATATTCTAAACTATCTCATTTTGCGGATTTTAAGGCCTCTTTACTTTAACGATCTCCGACTGTGTTATTAAGGTTCCGTGGCTAGGTGAATTAGATCTCGAAAATACCATGACTTACACTGGTTAAACCAGAAAAGAATTTTAAAAGATAAATATACAATACGTAAAGATTAACGCACTAATCCGGGAGTATTATTGCAGTGCATGTGGTTAGCACATTTGACTAGTAAATTGAAGATCCGTGGTTCAAATCCCTGAGAGTTCATTTATCGCATATGCAGCTTCAAAAAACTTAATGGTCTCTTCGTCACCATCTGGATGTGGCCGACTGTGTCTTTTACTTCATCCTAGAGAGTCAAGGAATGTGACAGACAGTCGCATTACCTCTTACATGCTCTCGTGACGTAAGTGGTTACCACATTCATTTAAGAAACAGAAAATATATGATTCGAATCCCACAGAAGGCACAAGTAATTTATCACGTTTTCTGCTTGAAAACACCCAATGCCCTCTACAAATAAATTTGAAAACTGCATAAAAACCTTAAAATAAATGTATAAGGATAAGACTATAGCTTTTTCTGTACTGGCATAAGAATCTCTTATGTCTAGTGAGCAACATATTAGAAAAATGACGTCAAAGATTTGGTTCTCTGAAACATAACATGCAGGTTGTTTCCCTAAATCGAAATCAGTCCTAAACTGGATAATCTGGTTATGTGTTTGTTACTTAGACATACGACATTTTGCAAGCAAGTAGGTAATGGTTTAGATCAGGGCGTAGGCCGTTAAATACCTTGAAATTCAAATCTTAATAGAAATTTCATCGTATTTTTAATAATTAGAGTAAATGGCGCACACGAGTTTCACTATTATTTTATTTGCTGCTCATTCATACAGCGAGAGGCCTATTAAAAATAAAATTTATAAGCATGACGAAATTATAAAATAAATGACTTGCACAAGCAACAACAGTAGTTTATCAGTAAATTTTACAATAATACGGCAAGAAACAACAGACAGTAACTACCTCACTATACATCCTAGTAAGTGCGCAAGAATTCAGGTATCTTCTCTCATTAGTTATTGCATAGATTTAAATACAATACACAAAATTCAACTGCAGACGTTTCAGCCTTATTCGCAAGTGAGATTTAATTTGACCTTCAGTAAACTGGCAACTGATTAACGTTAAGACAACTGATTCATCGTTTCAGAGTAGGAATCTCGAAAATTTGTTCGCAGGGATATCGAGTGATAAAAAGACCGATTGTACATAAGTGTCTATTTCCCACAGAAAGCTGCATGTAAACTGTTTGCCTTCCTGAAAGGAACAGAGATTTATTTGTAGCTCAAAATTATTAACACCTTTTACTGCGACAGCAGCCATTAGATAAATAATCTACTTGGAAGTACATGTCTCTTGAGGTTTTAAAGTCAAATTTTATAGTTCTGTTTATGTGACTGTGCTTTGAAACTTCTGAATTAATTTCTTTATTTGGATCTACTACTGTGTAATTCAAAATACCTTTTTGACATTAATCTATAAAACCGAACAAAGTAGCCATTTCTCAATAATGCATTACTAAACCTAGGCCGTTACATACGAAAGCTTTTGCATAAATTATGTTAAAAAATTCTAAAACGATTAAAGAGATAAAGTTGTTAAATCTTCTTTTCCTGAGTTTTTTATTCGCTTTCTTCTTCAAGCTATTGATTGCGTTCACGAAAACTCACAACATATTTTGGATGTCTAAATGACGGAGAATAAAAAGGAGTAAAAGCCTTCAGTAGGTTAACTTACTCTAAACATATTACTTCCATCCAAGACCTAATTTCCAATAATACCTTTATCTCAGAGAAATAAAAACACTCCATCCACATTGGTGGAATAATTCCTCTCCAGCTTACCAAACAAAAGCGGAAGAATTCATCACCCAGGAGAGGGCATTTGCGAGGATTTAACACTATTATTTACTTTCCTGTCTGCTTAATCCTTATATGAAGGCCGACGGAATTAGCAAATTGGACAAACTAAATAGTGGATCCCATTTTCAGATCAGTCAAAGCAGAAAATATTTGACTTATATACCGACTATGAACACCTTATATTATAAAATGAATTAAGCATTAACGTAGTTCTGAGCAATGTTTCGCAAATCTATTTTTGGAGGGAAAATACCGAGTCATTTTCTCATAGTAATAGCAACACTACTAGATGTATTAGATGAGGCTGTTTAAATGGAGAAGTTAAGAAATCATTCTAGAAGCGTGTACGGATGTGGTTGTGGATCGTGAAATTGCATTTACAATCTTATAATCATTTGACATCTCAGTTGTTTTTAAATGCATTAATGCATACCTTTTCGTACCAGAACAGTCAAACAACAAGTTTTTAGGTGACATTTTTATTTTTCGGATTGAACGTAGATAAGGCTTATTTTAGAACGGAAATATTAAACAAAGTAACTTTAAAGCAATGTTTCGACAAAAATTAATTTTTTTATTTTAATAAAAACAAAAACTTAATGATAAATAGATGCCATCAAATTAATTTCTTAAAATCATAACTGATCACATTTTTACAAATGCAGAGTGTCTCTAGTATACATATTCCGCAAACATACATTAGTGTTCAAAACTTAAGCAACCTTTCTGGCTTTGATCATTTCACATACAATCAACTGGGAGACTTGAAACTCATACTACAGAGACACAATGTAGTAATTAAAGGATAAGAAACGAATAGCAGCAAAAAAGCGAAAGAAGACGCATAATAGTATGGAATGAATAGCAAAAAGCTGTAATGATAGAAAGGCATTGGTTCCAAAAACTGGTAGAAGAGAGAGAACAACAAACCAAAGAGCTTGAGAAAGGGATATGACCTTCCCTAACTGCAATGGCTGCGTTGCACCGTCGTCGATACTCACCACCATATAGTCTAAAAGTTCCTGGATAAGAATTCCCATTCCTCAAGCAGCATCTGTTAAAGTTGTCTGGTGTCTCGGAAGGGTACGATTGTGACGTCAGGCCTCTCCATAAAGTATCTCACACATGATCAAGGGAATTTAAATCAGTAGAGCACGCCCGCCAATCATTCTGTTGACATTTGCATTTTGCATTTGCATCCTGTGTGGCCGTGCATTGTCACCAATAAAAACAAAGTAGCGACTAATGGCAGCCTTGAAAAGATGTAGGTGGGAGGATAACTTCACAGTAATGATCTCTAGTAAGTGATTATATGTCGAAAATGTGGAGCTCTATCCGCCCGTTTACAATAATGCCTCCCCACACAAGAAAGCCAGAACCACCTCAACCGTTTGTCTCCCTGATGTTAGTCGGATGAAAACGTGTCTCAACCTCTCTCCATATCAACTGGCTCCGAGAATAAGTTGAAAAAACTCTCTTCAGCAAAGAGGACCTGTCTTTATAGCTGAGGTGTTCAAGCTTTGTGCTCTCTACACCACGATAAACGTGCGCTCGATGGCCTGCTGTCAGTGACATGTAGCATTCAGGACGGCGGAAAACTAGGTCACTTTTATGGTGTTTTCTGGCCCCAGTAAACCGGGACACCTCTCCTCCAGTTGCTGTGTGCACTTACTGAGCAATGTTGCCCGCTGTCTGATTTCGAGCTCTTCTGACCTGCAGGGCGGTATATTGGTCATCAGTCACCGTTGTGTTTCTTGGAAAACCTCTGCAAACCATTCTTACAGCTGTACATGCTAACTCAAAGAATTTTATCAGTTAAAAATTTTTGGGCGACAGACACCAAACTATACTCTTCTTCAAGTTTGTGAAGCTGACGTGTAAAGGTGTGCTGATGTTTGTACGTGCTGTACATGCAGGGTGTACAATTTTATCCCACTTGTAGACTAATATCTGAAAATGCGCCTTCCTTTCTTTATTTCAAGTTTCCTTTCACTGCCCTCGCTCACTCCTCGCATTCTGTTTGCCCTGTCGTACCCTTTAACTTCATAGTGCTGATACCTGCATATACATAACTTTTCTACCGAGTTGGCGTTTCGTTGTACTAATCACAAAAAAGCCTCTTTCAGTAATTTCACGATTGTATGTTGAAAAATCAATTTGTTGCTTAAGTTTTGCCCATTAGTGTATTTGTCGCTTTCGGAATAGGTTTTTGTGATTTTATTAGTTTTAGAATTATGCGTTTTATTTTACATTTATGAGAAGTTGTTAAGGTAAAATACTGCCGCATACAGCGCCATCTATAATAATTAGGCGCTGTATGCGGCAGAGTAAGAGTGCGCTGTATGTAGCGCAAGGGTTACAGTACTACATACAGCGCAAGAGGTTAGCCTTGGGAAAACCAACATGCTATAGTATGTCTGCAGAATATTTTATCATGTAATCAGCGATAGTAAAGATGTTTTCTTTGTTTAATTGCAGTCCGCATTTAGTTTGCTTTTAAGCAGACTATTAAATCAGTGACGTTAGAGCAAATTTTGTAGTATAGTCATCTTAGTTAGCATTCTCCAAGAAAGCATCCTCTCCATTAGGCAGATATCCGTATAATGTTTTATCAGAATCAAATAATCCAAACCAATACAATTCACTTATATAAGTTTTCCCCTTTTGGTAGCTTTTCGCTAAGGAATACGAGAACAATTTTTGAATATTACGAATATTAAGTTTCCTATTTAATAAATAACATTCAATGGTAATTAGGTTTTCTGAAAAAACATACAAGAGGTCATATTTTCTACCAAGCAGTTATTAACTTACATTCTACCTGCTTCACTGCTATGATATCAGTTAGGGAGAGGTTGTAAGGTTTTAGTTAAACTAACCAAGTTTATTTTAATTTAAATCTTTTCTATCTCCTCTCTGCTTCAACTTCCTGTCAGAAGAAGCGCGCGTTTTTAGCTTATGCTAATTTTTGAAGTTCAGCCAAGCACTATTTAAGCCCGAGGTAGAAACCTCTCGGTGTGTGAGAGCTTTGCCTCAGATCACGGTCACGCTGCTCAACTTTCGCCTGACCAGCTAGCAGTTTAAATTTATAAGCCATAGTGCTTACTACGTGATTGCATTGTAAAATAAATTAAAGTGCGGTAGTATTTAGTATACCTTGCTACGCACCCTTTTAGATAGAGGCCAATCTCCGCGAATTGCTCTGCGAAGCAAAGTTTAATTTAAGTTATATTTAAATTTATTTAAGTTTATTTGATTGTTAAGTTCGACCCAAGTGTGGTCTTTTACTTTCTGTATCTCTCCCGAATTGGGAGGTTTGTATTTAATAGTGATTGAATAAAAGAGGATTTCAAATCCCTTCACGTGCAGTTATTCTCCAGCCCAGCAGTTACATCAGAACATAGCGTACCTTCCGCTCCCTGTTCCAGTTCAGGACTGAAAACTTGAGAAGAAACACCCTGGTAAATATTTCACAATATCTGCAAAGAACACGCACCGAATACTCAGTCCTGATAAGGTGGACTCTGAACTAGCGACATCAAGATATTATGAACCTACAACATCCAGTAACACGAAACTTATAATCATAGGCTGATTGATTTACTTTGACATTAGACTCTCAGCAATCCAATATAAACTAAGAACCTAGGAGGAGGAACTATTATCCTCAAGAGGGTTTCCTTTAGGGTTAATAAAAATCTTAGAATCTGGATGGTGGAAGTCGAAAACGAAGGTACTTATTATTTATTCTATTTTCTTTTTTCCTCTATCTATCTTAAGCTCAACAAGCAATTCGGCTGTTAAAAGAGTTCAGCTTCGCTCCATAGAGAGAGCCAAACTCCATCATTCATCACAGGCAGAGTTCTGACGTCACTAAAAAAACAGAGCCACTTCTTCAGGGCATTCTCCGGAGTTCTCTCACGATTGCCGGAAGTGTTTTATCTTCCCGGGGATTAGAGACGCCCCGTTATCCGCTATTGTGACGGCTTTTCCTGTTTCGCCATTATACCAGAGTCTTCTAATCTTCCACTCCTATCAACTCAAGAGCAGAGACTCTCAAATTGAAAACGATCGAACTTTCGCCTCATGATGGATCTAGCAAGGAACTATAAGCGACACCCGTTCTTAGTCACTCTCCATTTTTTTAAGTAGTCAGCTGGAACTTATTTAAAACTCTGTTGCTCAAGACTCTAGCTAATCAAAAGTGCTAGCGCAATATCTATGAGGAATGAATCACAAGTATAATTCCAGAAACATAGCTAATGACGTTACAGAAAAGAATGTTATCTGCACAATATTTAAAGCAATATTTACTAATATTATAATTATCCGGATTCCCTGGAAGGTCATAATAGCTTTGAATAACATAATTATCTTTTTTCATGTAAGCTAAGTACTACAAAGCAAGTAAGATAATTCATTTTCCCTACCCTATTTTATTTGAATAAAGATTGCAACTTTATTGTTTTTCACACAACTTTGTTGTTTTTTATGACCCTTATTTTTCAATAGCATATGAATCAAGTAATGCAAAAACATACTAGACTAGCGCTTTGTGTTCAAGGAAAAAGAATAAAATCTTATCCAGAATAACAAAAACTTCGAGCAAAATATAACGCAACATACATCAAAATGCTCATAGAAATTTCCTGACAGCAGTTCTCTTGCATGTTGTAAAACAAAATTTTCTTGCTTGGAAAGGAAACTCACATCAGAATACAATACATTTTTCAGTAAATAACTTCATAATAATTTGTAAGCCTCTCTATCTCTCTCTCTCTATATATATATATATATATATATATAAAGACATAAAA
>KK114278.1:398092-423512 GCA_000611955.2 Stegodyphus mimosarum
TATAACGACAAAAGATCTCGTGTTCGTGATCTCGTAATTGTTAGTTTCTCTTTAACTACTTACCATTTAATACACTAAGATATGAAAGAAAGCTTAAAATGATCATGCGACATATGTATATATACATATATTAATAGTACGTTTTTATTTGAATCGGATGCTCATTTATTCAAATTTTCCAATGCTAGAAGTAACAACATCGCCCTCGCCTTAGCTCAGATAACCAGGATTCTATTTCCTAATTCCATATTTGCAAAATTAAATGCCTTTTAAAATACCATTGCGTTTTTGAGTAAAAATTTCTAATTCTTCTAGCAAACCATTCAATGATGCTACTTAAGTATTTGATGCCATACATATAAAAAATTACTATCTATTTAAGAATGGAATACGAATCAGTCTAGAATGGCACTTGAATTACAAAACGTAAGCCACTAACTGACGCTTTGACACGCGAAACAGAGCTCTGCATTTTTGTTTTTCAACATTCGATCGCAATTCAAGCAATAGGAAAATGCAGACTGATCCCAAACCAAGAATCCTTTTAGAAAATGATTGGTGGATCATGATGATAAAGCAGAAGCTCATTATTCCATTTATAGCTAACGTTACGAGGGCATATTCTACTAGTTTAAACCGCAATTAGGAAACGCACTTTCACTTCGCCTCGGGTAGAATTTTAACACTTCAACAGCTTTCGCAAGTCAAGTGGTACACTGACGTATGGCACTAAACCAATATAATGAATAAATGCATTCATAGTATGATCCACAGCAGTACTAAAACGGTATAAATGAAAAATATACAATGTCTTCCAATAAAAGGCTAAGTGTTGGAACATTGGTTGCTTAGTCAACTTAACATATTTAATTGATTAATTCATTTTCAGTTCGCGTCGCAGAAAAATATGCAGTAAAAATTAACTTAAATGTATTTAAAGTTTTAACGTTGACTAAGTGCCTGAAAATACTGCAGTGAAACGTACTGATATGGAAAAAAAAGCAAATGCTGAAAATAAAGTAAATTTTTATCCATTACCTTGAATAAAATTAAAGGAATATTTCGCTTCAAGACCATCTAAAACTAGATACAGAAAAACAGTTCTGTTTTTATGCTTCTTTCCTTTAGTAGAGATGTATATATGTTCTTTTCTGCATTACTCAAAGAGCTATTCATTACGTTTTGGCATTTTGCGTCGAAAACTTTAAAAGTCTGAATCCCTTTTGAAATTGTTGTCATCAAATGTTAGCGCCCTTTATTATATTTAAAGAAATTACATAATGAAGAATCTGCATAAATGTATGTATGTTTCTTGCATTGTGATAAAACAACGGTACTTAGAGCCATCCAATTTTGAATAACGTACGTCTCCAAACGAATATGGACATCTGGAAGGCCAGATTTGGAATTTGGAATTTATTTATTATCTATTTCATATTTTGTAAGCATTTATGAGTTTTGATTAAGAAACTCAACTATTTCAAAGCCAGCAGTGGCAACGCTGTACGGAAAAAAATATTTTTATCTCCAGTGTGCGAGACTGTGTATTGGAACTTCTAAAGATATGCTGTTTTAAAATTCTTTTGTGATACTGCTGTTGAGTTGAATTTTATGGTTTAAGAATTTTATGGAAGAACACGAAATTTAATAAGTAAAGGTATAATTCAATCATTTATAAAACAAAAATTGCGCAGTTTACCAACATAAAAAAATAAAAAAACTGAACCCAATGAGCCGAGTAACAGAGTGTGTGTATATATACATATTTATACACTTTTGGTGGGGCCGATTGCCAGCAAAATAGGAGGTGCAAAACTACATGCTATAGCAGTTCTATGTACAAAATTTCAACGTTCTGAGGCTACTTTTTTTTAGTTATGAGAGATACATACATATATACATACGCACGTACATAGGCACCACGAAAAGAATCTCTTCTGAATCCATTTAAAATTAGTTTCATAATTCGTTTTCGGAAAAAGAGTCCTTTATTCTATCCTTACACACAGATATCATGCAAAAACATCGTTAAATTGCATTCGATAGCAATCAAAATGGATATTTTTGTTGGAATATGATACCCGGAATGTTTCGTGATTACGATACTTCCTTTACTTCGTACACGGAAGTAAAAACTGCTAAAGGAACGAAAAATTTATCAACAGCAACACGAGATCTTTTTTTCAAAATCCTTTCTCTTTAGAGGAGAAAATTTGGTTGAGAAATATAAAATTCTCAGGGAAAGGAATACGTAAGAACACAAATTATGATTTATTACATTTTGTTCTTCATTAATGTTGATGAAGACAACGAACATTCTTATTCTTTTAATTCAGAAATTAAAGAAATATGCTTATTGCTAATAAATTAACGGAATGCACGTTTATTGCATGTCCGGAATATTTTTTATTAACCCATCACGAAAACCGAAAAGACTGATATACTAATTTTATCGCCAATATTATGCCGCCAGAGAGAGTCCCATTGCGAATAACAATAAAAAGAAAACCTTTCTGCAGCACCATTAACATATTTTTATAGTATTTGTTCATTCAACATTTACTGTTCGTCACATAACGCTTAAACATAACAAGAGCAACCTATTTGGAATTCTCCACCCTTCGTAAAGCCTGTCATCATAAACAACAACAATCAACAATGATGTCAGCGTAACGGTGACGTCAGAAACTGTATTAGCAGATAAAGTTACAGCGACACCCCTATCGCTGACAACGCATAGCACAATATGCCGTTCTTTGACATCGTTTTCGGAACGATGCCCAAGCTTGTATGTTCAGTGGCAACCATCCTGAGGGACACTCGCCTGTCATAGAGACCATTGTTGCTTCCTTGCCACGAACTTTCGAGGCGGGCGGGGAGGGACGATTGCATTTGCATGCCCCCGACAAGTCTGAACGCAGTTGAAAGTACAATGATGTAAGTCACATATGTCACAAGGGCAAAGAAAAGCACTATTGCCTTGACTTGCTAGCAACGAGAATGTTCGCCTATCGCCCGATTTGAATGGACGAGCCAGAGCCGAATGATTCGATCTGCAATTGAAAATTTCTGGTTCATGCAGGTATGAAATTCCGAAAGATAACCAGCTTTGTAGGTAAATTGTGCTTTGGGGCTCGAAAGATTTAACCCTACGATTTGAAGCTGAGAAATATAATCAATAATAAGACTTCAGTTCATTCTCAAAGGGAAAGGAATATAGTGCTCATATTTATTCAGCGTTTTCTCTCTTTCTTTGTTTCCTTCACTCTTCAAAAAACACAAGAGTGTGCGTATTATATCTTCATATATGTAATGTTATTTATGACATATGCATGAACAAATACAATGGAATCAGAAATGAGGAATAAAAAAGAAAGCTGGAAATGGTTTAATATCGTCACTTTAATATGAATATAAAAAGTTATTCAATTAAAAAACCATATTCTGAGAACACATAGGTTTAAAAAAGCTAAAAATAAAAATACAACATAAAATGAAAACATTACATGATACAAAGGGAAATAAATATATAATGAAAATATTTACCTTAAGCATTAAATTTAGAAATACATAGATATATTAGTTCATCTCCGTAAACATGAAAATACAAAAAAGGAAAGAAAAAAAAAAGAATCAAGAAAAATAAAATCAAAAAGCAGCAGGAAGAAAAAAAGTAAAAAAAGAAAACACAGTAACTTCATCCGAAAATATTTTGTTTGAATCAAAAAGGCGGAAGCAGAAAACAAAAATGCTTAAAAGATGTCATGTCAAACATTAAAAGATATCAAGAAAATGCTAAGAAGAGAAGAAACAGATGTCTGATTATTCCTGTCGGTAAGGAACGTGTATAAAAAGAGAAAAAAACAGATAGAAATAGAGAAACGGAGAGAGGAAAGAAAATGATACCTATATGTACAGACACGAACAGCAAAGGACAAACATAACTATCTGATTATTCACTTCATAAAAATTTATATATAAAAAATAAAGAAAAATTTTTTAAAAATTTTAAATAACGAAAGGAAAGGAAATAAGAGATACGAAGAACGTCGTTCACAAAACATCATATATAGGCTAAACAAATAATACATAGTTCGAAGTTGCATATGTAACATTCTCATCTGAAAGAATGCTAGTTCTAGTACTATTTCCCAGTCGAAGTTTACTTTTCGCCCATTAAGGAAGTATCTTTAGATAGCTGGATGAGTGTCTGGAAAGAATTTGGAAACAGAAAACTCGCCCCTTCCCAAACAGAAATGGAGATAGTATAATTTCGATTATAGCAAATCACGTGAGAGCCATTTGCTTGAAGCAAGCCGTCGTAGAGAAAGTCTTAAGCGAAACTGGCTTATACACTCATGTCCATAAATTAAAGATAATACAAAATCAGGCAAAGGAAGATTTAGAAGCAAAACAAATTTGACTTATTTGTAAAGCTTATTTATTAAACAAAATTTAAAGAGCAAAAAACATGCTATATGTTTGATATTATTAAAAAAATTAGCGATTTTTTCTCCCTGGAGCAAATTACAAAAAAAAACCTTTTTACAAAAAACTAATATTACGTGGTTGGTATGATTGTTAATACATTGTATGTCTCATAGACGATGCAATACAGTCCTTACAACGCCTAAGCATGCTGAGTATCAAATTATCGATCTGATCTTGGGGGGATATTACATAAGGCAATGCTCTCCGAAGTTCCGGTAGACATGTGGGAGGAGGTTGACGGGCTGCAACTCGTCGGCCAAGCATGTCCCACACGTACTCTACTGGATTCAAGTCCGGTGAGAATGCTGGCCAGTCCATACGGGTGATATCCTCCTACTGAAGGCATTCGCTTACGATGTTTGCACAAGGAGAACGGCGTTGTCATCCATAAACACAAATTGTGCGCCCATGACGCCCCGAAACAAACGTACATGTTAGAGAATTACGTCCCGATAGATTTCGCTTGTCATGGTTCCAATTTGAACATGCAGGTCAGTTCTGGAACCCAGAATAATTCCACCCCAAACGAGCACTCCTGCACTACCGTAACGGTGACGTTCAGTGATGTTTTCTTGGTGGTTACGGATACCTGGAGCTCTCCATATGAAAGTCCGGCGAGAATCAGACACGGCGACTTTCAACTGCAAGCTAAACCTGGACTCGTCGAAAAACATCACACAAGCCCACTGTTGTGGTGTCCACAAAGCATGCTCTCTACTCCAGGCTACCCGCAGGCGACAGTGAGTTGCAGTAAGTGGAACGCATCTGACAGGCTTACGAGTATATAGACCAATCTGCCCTAAGCGTCTGTACACGGTCTGCCTTGAAATTGTCGTATCACTGGATGAAGAGAGCTGACGAGACAGGTCAGAGGCTGTGCTCTGCCTGTTTCTTTTGGCAGTAACTGCCAAATACCGGTCCTCATTCGGCGTTGTAACTCTGGGGCGACCTGTGTTGTAACGTCTACTCACATTACCATCATCTTGGAATTGTTTCCAAAGCCTGGAGATGACACTCTGGGCAATTCCAAGTTCGTCTGATACTTCCAGTAGGGTACGCCCACATTCCAGACGGCCGATAATTCTACCACGTAAAAAATCATCCAAATGCTTCCTTTGTGTCATAACTATTCGGTTATTGCACTGAAATGCTTATAAAGCGCCTGCGAACAATTTTACTTCTTTGCCTGTATTCCTCATATATCACTCTCTTACACTCTCGTCCTTGTGACGTACCATCGGTGTCATCTGGTTACTTCCTGAGATTTGCATATGATTCTTGAAGATGCGTGTAGTGATTTTACAGGTGATATATTTATTTTAGAGTTCGATTTCCGCGTGACTCCGAATTATCCTTAATTTATGGACATGAGTGTATTTACGTTAGACATGGGAAGAACTACGAAAACTTCTATGAAGTAAAATATTCGCTCGATCACTGATGGGCAAGAGAAAGTGAGCTGAAAGATGTACTTACATTGTGATGATTTATAACCATCCTGATGTAATGATCATAATGCAACCATAGTCAACCAGTTTTAAGCATCAAAGTAGATTTCCCATAAGCAGAAGTTCTGGACATTAAGTACGAAGCCATAGCCACGCGAGAATAAACTAAAGTGTACCCTACACCCAACTAAGTGCCTGACGAATTATAAACCTCGGCAAATGAACTACTCTAGCGAATTCTAAATTTTAGCTTTTATCCATTAATTTAACGATTTTTACTGAGTATTTTACCTTGAAAGATTCGCTACTTCACAGCACAGTGCGATACAGTCTCACAGTTTAACACATTTGAAAGAAAACAACAGTTAAAATAGTATGATGATACATGATTTTAAGCTTCTTGGCAAAAGAACTACCTTTTGCTGAACCCAAGCTTAAATTCAAAGCGTAGGCATTAAGAATAGATTAATACGTAGAAAATTATATTATGTGATTTTTTTTACTTGTCGGTTCCGCCTTCAGTGTACCATCTTTTGCTTTAAGCAACATAAATTTGAAAATGTTTGAACTCGTGAAGAAACTCTTACATCTATACTGATGGAATATTTGCAATATTGATATTTAATAAGGGTTTTATTTTCTTATCCCTCTTGTGATATTTATGCCATAATTTGAACACATCTTAATGCTTAAGATGTCTCATAAAATTACAACAGATTAAATCATTTTATAACAACAGTGTACAGGACCAATGAGCTAAACGGTCATCGTAGAGGATGTTTTAAGGAGAAACTCACTCGCAACCAATTCGCACCCATGTTATGCATATGAAAAATTATGAAAGTTTCATACCATTTATCAATCAGATGACAGAATCTAGAGCGAGTTGTCAGTGTTATGCAGCTTTACTCACTCTATCAGAATAAATGTACCAGGATCATTTCAAATGTACTGCAAAATAACAAATTGAAGATGTATATGAACTTTCTGACATTTTTATAGATTTGCCATTTAATAAATATGTGACGCAGCCAAATGAAAAGAAGTTATTATGCAAAATTATCTTGAAAGAGAAAAACGCAAATGTACTATAATATGTTTAATTGACGATGCACTTTCATCACTGCATAAAAATTGCCAAAGAGGATTTAACTTTGTAAGCATGATAGGTAGCGTTGTTTCTGCCACGCAAACTGCTTCTTCGTACAAATCGCACATTGTACAACCCATGAAGAGACGATAAATTTAGGTTTAAAATAAAAAAATATTATTATGGGATCTTTTTGTTTTGTAATTTGTTTTTCATTTGTAATACATACATCTGAAAACATCCCAAAACTGAAAATTCCATTAGGATCGGAGATTACGTCTTCATTCTTCAATTTCAAAAAATAAAATCTTTTGAAAATAGTAAAGGCACTTTCCTAATGGGAAAATAAAACAGTTCAGACATCATGGCAGCATGTTTAATAACCTCTAAGAAAAAAGAAGAAGGAAATGTACAGATCTTACACTCTTTAAAATATAACACTCGGTTATCAAGCAGATTTAATCCAGACTCGATTTTTCGCTTTTCTTTGCTTAGATAATGAGACCGAAAACACAGCAACAGGAAAGAAGACTTCAAGTTTATCTTTCCCTCTCTTCTTCCTGGTTGAAAATAAAGAAAATCCTTTTATCCGTCGTTGTAAAACAAAAAGGAAGAAAAACTCTACTTAGCTAGAAATGTAATTTAGAGAGAGAAACTCGAGGAATAACTATTTCTCCTTAAAAGGTGACATTAAATTACTCTCCTTGACGCTTCCACGCAGAAGAATATTACGACAGAGCAAGCTATCAACAGCATTGCATTGCGTGCTTTCTAAGTTACATCCTTTTCCTATTACCTGAGGTGTCGAGATATAACTGGAGCATCCGTAATATGTTTGGTAAGTAAACAGAAGTGAAAAATGAGACCTATTCGACGCCGTGTGTGCCGAAAGGTCGAGACAAGAATTAAATTTCATTAGGAAACCACAAAATCAACAGTCGTAAGTATCTAGAAAGTACACATGCAGACAGCACTTCTGAAAGCGATAACAAATAGAAATACGAGTCAAAAGTTTATTTGCTGAGAATATTCTCTGATACAAGATACATAAATGCTGAAGACAGTTTAAAGTAAACATTGCATTATTTCGAAACTGAAAAGTAGGGTGAGGTAGGAGTTTATTAAGAGAAGCAAACTATACTTGTAAAGAATATACTGGATTTGAGAAAAAAAAAATGTTTATGAAAACCAATATCTCGCTAACTCAGCATTTTTACTTTAAGATACAATCCAGCCCCAATTTCAGAGTACTCGCTTTCACGATATTCTCAATCTAAGAAATGATTCTATTGTTCTGGCCTAAAATAAGTAAACGTATAAGGTATATCTCCCACATTCTTAGCGTGTCTTCGTGGTTCAGCACACTGAGCCGGTATTTCAGAGGTCCGTGGTTCGATCCCCAACGAAAGCATTGCATATTTTTCATCTCTCTTGTTCCAAAAAAATACCTAATGTCTCTATAAACGTATTGAAAATTAATCAGTATTAAAGAATTTTAAAATAAATTTTACTTTGTGTATTTAAAATATAAAAAAATTAAACAGTTGGTAAATACAAGCAAAGATTTTAAACTTTTTATAATATGTACCAGACATAATTTGGAATTAAAAGGATTCCCTGATTTGGAGATAATCTTTAAATCTTTAGATCAGAACTTGCGCCAATCCTGTCTTGCTGTTAGTATTCACCAAACCTCTGCTTTTAAAAGTTATATTCCGGCTTTAGGATCTCGCTAGGCGATGCTTTAAAACACGTGCCGATAAAATATCTCAGCCAACTTAAATCAGTTTACTTTATGACTGATTTAAGTTCTATTTAAGAACATAAATCAGTCTTAAGTAGTTAACTAAGTTTAAATCAGCTTGAACAAAGCAGACTGATTTTAGTTAAACTCAAATGTCTACTTTATTCAAATGTAGAAATGAAGGTATTTTCTCCCTCCTTTCTGCGTGCCTTCATGGTGTAACGGTAGCACACCCCGCGCGTATTCGAGAGTTCCAGGTTGGAGTCCCGGAGAGCGCAATGCTCATTTTCAGCCTTTTTCTACCATCAAAAAACCTAACGAATCTACAGTGGCACCACTAAACGGTGGTGGATGATGATTCTTCACCACCAGGATTTGGCGACTGGGTCCCCTAATACCCAGTCGCATGCCTCATAAGGTATATTCTCCATCCTTTCTACAAGCCTTCGTGGTGTACGATAGCACATTCGTCACCTGTTCGAGAGGTCAAGTTTCGAGTCTTGGCGAGGGCATTGCTCAATTTTTATGTCTCCTGCTTCAAAATAACCTAATGATTCTACAAAATCTTAGACTTCATTTCTACATTTGAATTTAACTTTGTTATGTTACTTTAAATAACCATAAATAGTAGAAATTTTGTCTGTAGCACAAGTTTGTGCCTATTATCTTACATTTAGGACTAAATAAAAAAGTTATTCTGACCTTCTTCAATATTCCTTAAGATTCGATATACGAAGCGATAACTCCCTAATTAGACTAGTAGAGTCTACATGACATTAGATTCTGGCTACAATAGAATTCCTACATGTTAATTGTAGCACACATGTTAATTGTTGTTGTTGTTGTCAATGTGATTCACGGAAGAATGAGCAGATTATTAACCAGTAGGAAAGATAACATTAATAGTTATTAAATTATGCTATATAGGAAAAAAGGTGCTTTTTTATATGCTTTTTTATTTAACATCATCATTGTAGGTGCGCTATGCACCTCAGAGTTTTATAAAGATTATATTTTAGAACAATGGACAATACCTGGCAGAGGCTAAGGGAGCGCACTATCGTCTAAACGGAAACAGAGCTGACGCAAAAGTGTGCGGAGTTATCCAACGCGGAAGTTCACCAACAGAAGGTTTCGGTTTTAGTTGCTTAAGAGGAAGTTTAAATTCTTGAAATTTTGAGTTTAGGTTCCGAATTAAATACTCATTAGCGTTTACTCAATACTCAAGTCGTGTGATTAGAAGAGAGAAGGGGAATTAAGGGTTATTGGTAGTTTAAATTATAATTTTGAGATTTACATGTTTCTAGATTACAAAAAAAGGGAGGAAACATTAATAGAATAATGAATTACGCCCTGGACATGAACCTTTCTGAAGTTCTTTATCGGTTTAAAAAATCCTTAATTTTTTTAATATAACTTCAGTTTGTTCCTCGCAATTCAAAAAGCGTCTACTTCTAACTGATAAAAATATGAAATCTGTATTTACAATAATTGGTTACCAGGCGCTAAAAAACTATTTAAAGTTAAAACTTCACACATTTCCCCCTTAATAACTACAGTTCAATTTCCATAGCTAATTTTGAAGCTCACAAAAAGCTAAAACCAACCCTTCGTTCATAATTTAGGACTTTCTCGCATTAAGTGGCAACGGCGCACCACAGAGAATTAATTTGGCTAAACGCAGCTACAGAGAACCTTATATATCACACTGTGTACTTTGCGGTAAAGGATCTTCCCGGAGTTCATTATCGCAAACAAATAAATAACTATAAAAGAAAGAGTTCCCATCTATCACTGTATTTGCAGCCACTATAACTAAACCACCACAAGCGATAACAATAACAAACAACGCACAATACTTTTTTATTTTTTTATATTTTCGTTTAATTCTTCCGCCTGCCACATTCTCTCAACAATCCCTACCTCCCCTTACTTCGAGACATCTCTTACCATCAAAGAGAGATCAGAAGACAGGCAAGGGAGGGGGGGCAGAAGCATCCAGCCAGTTACGGTTGAAGAAGATGGACGCAGTTGGCTTTCCCGCATGGGAAACCTGTTGACAGGGAGCGTAGAAAGCGCATTAGTATGCGCAGTGTAATCCACTTGTTTGCTGAAAGTGTCGCCATTTTCATCTCGCCGAGAATATATATATATATACACTCTGGGACTGTTGGACGGAGGGGGGACGTGCTGGAAGGGAAGAGATGTATAGCTGGCAGCGAATCTGTCTTCCATTTTCTTTATACATAATACAAGCGATATCGATCGTGCCACAGAATGTGTTGTAGTACTAGAACAAACTGTCGCACACAAGAAAAAGGAATTCGCAGAGGCAGGTGACTCTGAAAATGGTTTTTAAGTGAAATGTCGCAGCAAATATCGCCAGGTGGTTCAAGTCTATGAACTATTGATGACTTTTGACCAGAATGACAGCTTGGGCAATTTCTGCCTTTATTTAATCTTTTTTGACTTTTATGGCTTTTTATGACTGAGAAATATTAACTCCCGAGGCATTTTTGTTTAAAAATTTAGTGTTAATGTAAAATAGGTTCTTTCCAAACAATATTTTCAGTTTTATATGATATAACAGCGGTGGCCACAGCGCGGCTCTCGCAGGCTAGTGGTGCGGCTCTTATGCAAATAAAATATATATCTATATATATGAAATATGATAAAACTAAAACTATAAAATTACTAAATATCCGAAAGAAAGTAATTAATTAATTAATTTTTTTACAAAGTTACTAGTAACATTTCTTTTTACAAAGTTATTACTAGTATTTCTTTTTACGAAGTTATTAATAAAACAAACACACACACACATATATATATATATAGTTAAAGGAAGTAGTAGATGAACAAGTGACCTATAGGTCAAATATTTTGCGCATTAAGCTGCAAAATTAGGATCAAAGCCAAATAAAGGAAGTAAATTCTAATAGCAATCGCCTAAACATAAATGATAGACCTAGCAAAAAGAGAAAAATTCTAAAGGCAATCGCCTAAAAGTAAAATTTGATACTCATAACTAAGGTAAAACACTTATATATATATACAAAGAGAAAAGTTAGATTTACTTCTGAATGCTTTACAAGAAGGTTCTGTCGAATTTTCGAAGCATTAATTGAACTGATTAATGATTAATAAGTTCACACGTCGAATTGGTGTGCTCTGTGAGCGGACGGAAAACACATGTAAGGCAAAAGAAACATTTGGTATCTGCAAAATTTAACCCATGTTTAAATACAGTTTAGAATTTGACGTGTGAACTCATGAGAAATTTACGGCAGTTGGAAGCTTTGGGAATTTCTAATAAATCTGATGACAGTCATGGGTTAGAAAACGGTACTACTTTTAGAAAATTTTGAGAATTCGTAAACTGTAAGGACAACAGATATATGGCTGGCTTACCGTGGAACGAACATGCAAGGAATTGTTGGATAATTCTGTTGCAAAGGAAAAACGATCTGAATCGCTGTAGCACAGATTTAAAAAGAATCTGAAGTTTCGTGAGCAAAGATTTGGTAGATCAACATTTGCAAGGCGTAAGATTTACAGCATTTAAAAACTGGAAAAGAATAATTTTTATCATATCAAGCTGTAATTATAGTAAACAAATACACCACAAAACTCTGCGTTGTATTCGACATGTCGTACAAGCAAATTGTTACAGAATAATTGTTTCGAATCAGACTCGTCTTTCCGTAGGGAAAACCATCAATGCCTTTGAAAAGAATTACGGAATCATACAAAACTTCGCGAATTTGTGGGGGAATTTCTAAGGCAAACTGGCTTCCCATTGCATAAGCGGAAAATCCCGAAAGCTGTTAACCAATTTGCCCGTTTGTTATGATTTGAACTCAGATCGAACTACCAGTGCTTAGCGATCCTATTCGCTCGGGTATTGGTTAGTTTCTCGGAAACCAAAGTTATCATTAGCTTCCTTTTATTTCGTTACTGGAGGCCAAAATGAATTTCCAAATTAAAAAAAAGAACATAATTTCCCATCAACAATAAATAAGTCCTTAACTGTCAAAATAATAAGATGTTATATTATATTCATATCGCTGCAAAAGATACAATTAAAGTTTGTTTCTATTTATTAATCAGCGGCCGAGCGGTAAAGACGCTGAACACTGGTAGTTCGGTCCGAGGTTCGAATCCCGCGAACGGGCTGGCTGCATGGGCGTTTTCGTGGTTTTCCACATGTGTAACGTGTATACGAGCCAGTTTCCGTTAGAAAGTCCTCCACGAAGGCATCCCTCCCCTTAGGCAGATAGCTCTCCTGTGCTTTGCCATAATTGAATAACATAACATAACCTATTTATTCATTAGTAAGACTAAGTATAAAAATTTTAGATATGAGCTTTTAAACAGTTATTTCGAAACGTCTCTGAAGAAGGATCATAAATACTATCGATATTTTCAACGATTTTTATCTCTAAAAAATTGCAGTTTAGGCCACAAAATAATTCATATCCTCACTAAATTAGAGTTCTTAGTAAGCCAGAATACTGAAGAACGGTGTGCGACGGTTCGCTTAGTTCTTGTAGAGTAAGTAACAAGGCCAAAGAATGGTAATTACCCTTTATTCTAATTCAAAAATGAATTAACAGATGGCTCCTCTTGGGCGTACAAGAAGTCTCCACTTAGGCTTTAACTCAAAACAGAAAATAGAAAACTAAATTACTAGTAAATAAAAATTAACTAGCCGAGGCTGCACAAAATCAGCTAGCGGAGATGGCCCTCATTTAAAGATCACCGGCGTATAGTAGTAGTCACGTAGAAGTACACCGGAGAGTAGTAAACTTAGAGTAATAGCAATAACATGACCGGAAGGCAGAACACGCTCGCTTACTGAAAGGACCCACACTTCCGCTTAAATACTCGTTTCTATCTCATTTGCATATATCGTAATCCTGAAAAATCATTCTCGTAGGGAAACGTAGGAATGAAATTAGAATATATAGGAAAAGCTTGTTCCAAAATAAAATTAACTATTAGAAAATTAAAGCAGTAAAACCCTACACTGTATAAGGCATTTCTTCCCCTTTCTTCGCCTGCCTTCGTGGTGTAGTGGTCAGCACGCTCGACGTGTAACCGAAAAGTCCGTGGTTCGATCCCCGGCAAAGGCATTGCACATTTTTTATGACACCTGCTTCCGAAATAACCTAATGACTCTACAACTGTGCTTAGAAAATCCTACACTGTACTTAGAAATTAATAGAATAGGTCTTTTTTAAACGTTTGATTATAAAAGAATTCACATGCCATGAAAGTATCAATTTCCTTATTTAAAAAACAAACTTAACAGCATTCATATTATGTTCATGAGTATATCTGAAATTCTTGCTTTAAAAGTTAATAAATGTAGAAATAAAGCATGGAATAATTTTCCCCAAATAATTTGTAGCAAATGTGATTATATTTATACATTTTAAGTAGTGAAATATATTAAAATATAATTTAATATAAACATAACATAATATATTTAAATATCTGCGCAGCAAATCATCATTGTTACCTAGCACATAATAGACTCGTATTAATAGATTTCATGAATAGTTTTTTGCTCCTTTTTTCCTTAGTTTACCGTTATCACACTAATTATTTTTCCTAATTAATGGTTTTAAACTAATGTTTTTTTCTAGTTAATTAGTCCTCTTCTTGCTACTACATTATTCTTAGTAGAAAATGTTCAGCATATACAAATTTATCATGTAAAATCCCGCACGGATTGAAAAAGTATAAAAAAAGACCTCTTTCCTTTTTACATATAGTCGGGAAATTAAAAAGATTAATAGTATATATTAATCTTTCCGGATTCCAGACTATACGCAAGGGAGCCATTTCAAATTTTTAACTATTTCAACCACAAAGGAAAGATAAAGTAAAAAAAAAACTATGTATTCATTTAAAATTTTCAGTTTTTTCATGGTTACTTCTTTGCGCATATTTTAATGCTACAAGGTAAAACTCTACAGTTATTTATGTATTATACATGTATGCAACTGACTTATCAGCTACACAGATTTGAACTGGCGTTTATACGGAGAGAGATTTTTTCCGATAACTTTCATTAAGCATAAAGAAAAAAGTAAAAAACAATCTGGGAAAGTTTAAGACGCACATACATCCACGCTAGGATTACAAAAACAAGTGGAAATGTCATGAACACGTATGATACTTAGATACTAATTTATGAGGGTTATTTTTTAAGTAAACCCGGGTTTCCAATAGAAAAAAAAGCTATTAAAAGCATTAAAAAATTCTGAAAGCTTTTATATTTTATATTTCGCCCAAAGGAGCATTTTTTTAATCTTTTGTGTGCTAACTTTATTTATAAAATATCATGTTCTTTGCACTTAAACCATAAAATGCAATTCAACAGGAATATCGCAAAATAATTTTTAAATGAGCATATCTTTAGAATTTCCGATACACAATCTCGCACTATAGAGATATAAATGATTTTTTTTTCGTACAGAGTTGTCATTGTTCGCTTTGAAATCTTTGAATCTCACGCTTTTGAGTTTGCTAATCAAAAATTCGTTAAACTGTTACAAAATATGAAATCGATAATAAAACATATTTCAAATTCTGAATTAGGGCTTCCAGATGCCCATCTTCGGTGGAAGATTATGTTATTCAAAATTTGATGGTTTGATTGTTCCGTTGTTTTATCACAGTGCAAGAAACCTACATACATTTATTCCGATTCTTCATTATTTAATTTTCTTAAATATAACACAGGGCGATAATATTTGGTGGCAACAATTTGAAAGGTAATACGCCGTTTTTAGTAATTCAACACAAAATGCCAAAACGAAATTAATAGTCCTTCTGGGCAAATTGCCCCTTTGGACTAAAAATTCTGCAAGAAAAAACTTTACTTTCTAAATTAATATGCAATTTTTTCTTTTTGTAAACTCTTACAAATCACCCATGTTTTACACAATCGGGTGGTCTCTATCAAAATGGTCATTTTACTATGAGTGGAATTTTAGCCTACTTCCTGATAAGTGGTTGAGTTCAGATTTTGAACATGCACTTTTTTGTCGATGATAATGCAATACGGAGAAGCGATTTTTTCAAAATTTCATTTATATGTTTTTTATTTAATATTTAAACGGTTTTCCGCCCACACTTTCGTTTAACGAATAAATTAAGCATACCAGAATTTTACTGTTTGTACCATCCAACAGAGCGAAAAAAATTCTTTTCAACGAAATTTGTACGAAAATCGCAATTTATTTTCTAAATTTTGAACATCGCTCAATTTTTAGACTATTTGAAGTTTATGATTTTAAAATTTCAATATCTAAGCATGTATCGGATTTGTTCGCTGTTTTGAAATTATAACAGATTGTAAAACAAAATTTTTGCTCAACTTTAAAACAAGAAGTTAAAAAAATACGAATTCAGCGATTATCTACATTAAAAAAAATGTGTTGCGGTCTGAAGCAGACAGGCGAAAAAAGCGTTTCTCACAGAAAAACTGCTTGTTGTGTGCTTAGACGCACTTAATGACGAATCAGGGATATTTTTTTTTTCATTTTAGCTTCAAGTAAAATACTCGTTGTATTTCTGTTATTACATCCCAATTTCTGAAACTGTATATTTAAAGCGATTTCTTCATTCTCTAAATGAAGTTAAATTATTTTTTTTTATTTAATATATTTTTTTTATAATTTATTGCTTGTGTTTTAATGACAACTAAAAACTTCATCACTGATGACGAGTAACAGAGTTTAAAAAACAGAAAATAAAATGAAATTTAAAAACGGTTTTATAAAATACGCTTTTATTTAAAACAGATATGATAATTAAATCACTAAAAGGTAAAAAAATAAATTACCCTATGGTTTAACGAAAATAATAGATTAAAAATTATATTTGAATAATTCACTTATAACTTCATATCGCAAATAATAAAGAGAAGAATAGGACACATAAATTATGAAATCTATTAGCTTAATCGTATTGTGAAATGTATAAGCCATTTATCTTTTTTAATCTATCACAGGGGCTCCACGCTTTTATTACTCGCGATATAAAATTCTGGATGAAGTCTATAAATATAATTATTTAATCTACTATTCCCACTAAACTACATAAAGTATATGATAAATTATTTTTTCCTTTTAACGCCTTAATTATCGTATCCATTTTAATAAAATCTTATTGTATAAAAACCTTTTTTTAAATTCTATTTTATTCTAAATAATTTCGTTGCCAGTTTTTCGTTGCCACTTATATTTATCGTAATCCAGAACGAGGTCTGAGGTATCCTCCTCAGAAAACTTTGCCGCTTGAGATGATAGCCAGAGATTCATTTGGACTTTCGTACTTCTCCATCAATGCTCCGCCTTTTCATGAATAATTTCCAGAATTTGCAGTCACTCATTGCATTGTCACTACACACTTCACATGTGACGTTCGATTTTCGTAAACACTAATTTAATATCACACTACGAACCGTACAGACTGACGCCGTGAATATTAGATGGTGTCCGATTCTGTACAAATAATGCCTGGAGCATGCGCGCTCAAGTACAACTTTCAAATAATATTCAGAAGCAAAGCTTTCTTAAGAAATTAAAAGGTTTTTCTATCTACTTTCCGCATCCTTTCAGGACGTAACAGGAAGCATACTCGAAGCGTATTCGAGAGGTCCAGAGTTCGAGTCCCGGCGAGGGCATTGCACATTTTTCATGTCTCCTGCTTAAAAATAACCTAATGACTTTAAAAAAATAAGCCAGGTATTTTATAATCCGTTATCATAGAAGACACTTAAATCTACAAAATGTAGTATTCTCATTAGGCGTAAGCACCGACAGATGGCGTTGTAAGAAAGCCGCCGTTAAAAGCCGCAAAATTTGAGAAGTGTCAAACAAGCGCGCGAAAGACGAAGTAATGCCTATGTGTTAATTCTCCCAGCATACAGCTGGGTGTAAATATGTAAATTATTAGTTCGTTAATAAACATTGATCAATTATTATGTCCGTCATTCTGATGATTAAACATAGATGAGTCTAGGGTGCTAAATTTATGAGACCTCGATTATAGCTAATCAAAGATGAACGATTATTTAAATTATTTATTTATTACGTGAATATGCACTAGATGACTTCCATCGTAAATTTAATTTCCACAATAGAAAAGGCATATGCCAATGTAAAATACAAAATTAGTCTTTACTCCAAAAACTTAAATTAACTAAGATTTCAAGACACTTTTTATTGAATTAGACGGCTTCTGCCATAGGTCTTTCTTCTTTATACGATATCAGGACCATTTAATGAATATTTAAAATGTAAAGAATATATTTTAAATGTTCGATTTGATAGCCTGTTTTCTGGACTATAAGTCTGCATCGTAATATTCACGATGAATAGGCTTTTCGCAAAATTTCCAGAGATACTGATTTCCACTTATCTTTCACTACATACGCATTTCCTGGGTAAAAGCTCATGCTGGTACTCAGGGCAATGAGCGAGCAGATGCCTGGGCTAAGGAGGCAACGCAAAGTATCAACGCAACCCATATTGCAATTCCGCTTCTGAAAAAAACAACGACAGCAACAGTACTAAAGATGTGGCAGGAGGACTGGGCAACGACACAGAAAAGCCGAAGGACCTACGAATTTGTTCATAAAGTAAGCACAGATCGGCTTATTTCAGCCCCTTTTCTTACGAGATTCATTACGAGACATGGCCCTTTCCCTTCTTACTTTGCGGAAAGAAGATTAAGCAGAACAGATCTCTGCATATGTGGTGACACAGGACTTCCAGGCCACTACCTCACCAAGTGCCCCCTGACTAAGGACTGGCACATTAAGTTGCCTATAAGAGAGGTAGCCACTTTTAAACGTTTCCTGATTAAGCAGCCCACATTGCTTAAAAAACTGCATAGTATCATTACGAAACTAGAGACGCTGGAGTAGGACCTTTGTCGTTCAGAATAATAGTTGTATGTTTGTCTTGGAATCTGCTGACATTCTTGTGTATTAGTGACATCTACAAAGTTTTCCAGCCATGGCCTGTATACATGAAAGCTCTCTCTCACTTTAAAGCAATGTACCACTTCCATTTGTAGCAATATAGATATTAACTCCTAAACAAGTCACTGTACATAATTAGCGTAGTCACTCTAAGCAGGTGTACCAAAGAACAGAGGCTCCATTTCCTGGCTGACTAAATCGTCTGCCTCACATGGATTATAGCCTCGGCCTCCAATGTGAAATGTGTATTGCAATATAAAGGATAGTTGCAGGGTTTGGGCAACACCCGAGTAGTCTTAGAAAGACGTCCGGGTGTCTGACCCTGCTGTCACCTATCGCCTATCTTTCATTACTTTCCAGAGTCCATCAGTCATGGTGGATTTGCGTTTAAAAAGAGCTCTTTACAAGAGATCAAAGAAACAATAGTCAATAGGTAAAAAGTGCAGAAACTTTGCAGGAATACGTTGAAGTTGAAAAGGTTACATTTAACAGCCTTCATTGCTTCAAGGAGCGCTGTGGTGCTTCTGGAAGTATGAGTTGTTGCTTTGTCTTGATGAAGATTCACGCTTTGAAAATCATTGGGATAAAGAAATGCAAGTTCTTGTGTATATGTGGAACGTAAAACGTTGTCGTACTGGTACTTTGAGTTGGTTTTAACCCTTTTTTCTCACTCTTATTTTTAATTTCCGATTGTAAGAGAATCCTGCGACAATCATAAACCCCTATCTGAACCCTTCTTTCCATTGTTGGAATCAGGTTTGCATATTTTTCTCTCTTCGTTTTAAGAATAGAAGAGTTTTAAGAAATTCGTTAAACAGACCTTTTTTCGTTGTAACCAATTAGGTAATTCTATGCTTCATCAAAGGCAATTATCTTCTGATAAATAGTTTCATACTTGGTTCTACAAACTGTTCTGCGCTGAGCCACATGTCTCAGCAAAAGCTGAAAAAAAATAATGCTTTTTAGCTTTTTTAAATTGTAAATCTTGGTTTACTATTTTATTTAGTTCTCACAGATGTATCTAGAGACTGTGCAATTGATTTCTGTGCTCGGCGTATTTCTTCTTAATATCAACGATTTAACTTTAGAAACATTAAAAACAGTGAGTACCTTTTTCGGTATTCCTTTGAAGTCTTCTTTCCATGTATAAGTAATGATTGACGGCATTTTCCTTGCGGATGAATAATGTTGCTTATTTTGCACTTAAAAATTTTAATACCATGTATTTGACAACACTTTCTGAATTAAAAAATATGACTATTTCTCTTCGAAAAACGCAGGAACATATCCTTCAATCCACAGCTTGTTTACGTGACAGAAAGAAGAATAAATTTAAAAGTAATAAATACTTCTTATTTGAAGTAATAAGCATCTGCCAAGACATTTTTATTCCAAAACACTTGTTTTTTTTATAATTTTATCGTAATCGTTCTAAAAATATGTAAATACCCCTGTACTTCATGACATATTCTTTCATCGCGCGACACAAATCCAGACTGTAGTCCAATGAAGTGAACGACAATTCATTTCTCACCAGGCGTCCCAGTTCGTCGAACTTCATTGTGCCATTTTTTCCTTCTTGTGGAGGTAGGACAGAGTTATTCTTTTTGCGCCGCAATTGCCAACCAACTTTAATAAACTCAAAATCCGCATTATCCAAGTCGTTGCGTCAATCACATCCAGTTGTAGCGGATGGATCTAAGTGGATTATACACTAGATGCGTGTGGCATGATAATGAGCTCTCATATAGATCTGTAATGTACAACAACAGACTTGAATAATCAGTTTTAAATTAAAACTGATGTAAAATAAATGAGTATATGCTAATTAAATGTTTGTTATAATCATTCGTAACACAATGATTCTTATGATTTAACCTGCATTATGATTTCTCTAGTAACATTTCATTTCGTTTAATGTTACACTACTAAATTACATCGTAAAACGGACGAGTTAATCGACTGCTTGTGTTATCGATAAGCTCCCTGATAAACAGTTGATTGTTAGTAGTTAAATTCTGGAAGAGTCGAAGCTTATACGAGTCTTTTAACAGTTCAAGGATTAATGTCTCTAAGCTCTATGTTGTTCAAGGGCCAAAAGTTTTCGAAATTACGAAAATACCTTTATAAGCACCGTTAATAAACATTATTTTAGAGTGGCCTAGTTATGAAATATTAAATCAAAGTCCTTCAGAATACTATGATAAAGTCTTAAGGTTATAAATAACTTTTTCACCAAATCTTGAAATGAACAGAAAACACAAATTGGGCGCACAATAAACCACCTGAGGGTATTTAAAAGTAATAAAGCTGAAGTTTTAAATTCAAGATATCGTACTGAGAGACTCCCAAAAATTGGTCTCCTTAAGCTGACTCAATATTTTATCGGTGCGTTTTAACGTCGGTTAGCGAAATAGCTAAAGCCGGATTATTCACTCGCAAAACTCGGTGAGAGAACGCAAACTGCAATCCAGAATCTTTACTTCTAACACATTCAAAAGTCACTACTAAAATACCCTACAATCTAATTTGCATTCTAGTGATGACTACAAAAAGTAGAAGTTATAGTAAGGGCTTTAAATCGTAATAATTGGTTAAGTAACATAAAATATCCTAAAGCTTTCACGATCAATATTTTCGTCTTCATGGTAATACAGAAATAAAAGTTATTTATCAGTTTATGCTTAAATTACAATTCCATTTATTTTAAGTGTAGCGGCATGGAATAAATAGGTAATGTGACAAGTTATGTTTTTCCCAATTTATTCCCATTTTGTTTTTTATATTACACCCAAAGAGGCATTTTTAACACTTTATGAGTTATTTTTATTTATTAAATATCATGCTCTTCGCACTTAAACCATAAAAGTCAACAGCAATATCACAAAATATTTAAAAAGAGCATATCTTTAGAAATTCCGATACACAGCCTCGCGCGCTGGAGATAAAAATGATTTTTTCGGTACAGTATTCAATTGCTCGCTTTGAAATCGTTGAGTTTGTTAATCAAAAATTCATTTAAGTTTTACAAAATGTGAAATAGATAATACAACAAATTCAAAATTCTAGCTGCTCACGTTCGGATGGAGGATTACCTTATTCAAAATTTGATGGCTCTAGTTACCATCGTTTTTCACAATGTGAGAAACATACTTACATTCATGCACATTTTCTTTTATTTAATTTCTTTTAAAATAATACAGGGCTGTAATATTTGGTGGCAACAATTTGAACAGTGGATCAGTCTTTTACAGCGTTTCAACGCAAAATCCCGTTTCAAGACTAACAGCCCTTCTTAGCTACACTCCTTTGGACTAAAAAGAAGTCCGAGTTGGAGTATAAAAACACATTTATATTCATATTTGAAATATAATTACAAAACCCCGAATAAATTTAATTCTGTCTCAATCTTTTTTGTGAGAAGAAAGTGTCTAAAAACTAGTTAGCTCAGTAACTGTCCCTTAACTGATTAATTCCAGTCCATCCCTTTACATTCTCTCGTCATATTCATTTTGGTGCCGTGACGCCTTCGTTGAAGAAAATAAGAATTGTTAATACACTGGTGAAATAAATTAAGAGAATTTGCATATTTTATCCAATTGCATGAAAAGAACTGAACTGAAGAAGAAAACCACTGCTTCTAGATAAAAATGCAAATCTTGTACAGCAAATACGTAAGCGTACATGTGTGTGTAGGCGAAGCTAGTAGGAAAACAGGCTTTATAAGCGCGTGGAGGATAAGACGAATTGCGTTCGCTAGCATCACCTCGGCGAATTTCTTGCTGTTATCTTGCAGTAATCGGTTAAATTCACATCGGAACAATAAAGATGAGTAACCACCAACGTTTAGATGATGGAATGAGGTGACGAATTGTGGAGAGACTAGAGGCAGGCCAATCGCAAGTCCAGATGAGCAGAGAATTTAATTTAACGCCCAGAGTCGTGTGTAACCTATGCAAACAGTTCCAGGATACTGGATCCATCCAGAGAAAGCCTCGGCAAGGTCGTCCAAGAGCGACGAAGGCCAGAGACGATCGCTTTTTGTCCATTTTAACGAGGCGTAACAGAGAGCCTACAGCTTCTCAGCTTTCTCGGGATCCGTATGCAGCCACAGGAACCCGTGAACAAGAGTGACTGTTTCCAAAAGACTGAATGAGAGATGGTTGTTTGCCAGAAGACCGGCTGTTTGCGTCCCATTCACGTCTACGGACAGGAGAGTCCGATTAGCATGGTCCTGGCAGCATAGTGATTGGAGTACGGAGCAATGGGCGATCGTTCCGTTTTAGCCTAATTGGAGTTAGTTTTAGTCTAATACTAATTTTCGCCGTACGAATACTAATTCGAAGAGAGCCAGGTACCCGCTACCTACCCTCTAATGTTCGCGATATTAACAATTGTGGCGGCGGCGGTGTAATGGTCTGGGCAGGCATCATGTTGGATGGCAGCATACCTCACCACGTCTTTGACAGATACTCTGTGATTGGCGTGAGGTATAGGGATGAGGTCTGGGAGCTCTATGTTCGCCCTTTCCGAGGTGCAATGGGTCCCAAGTTCATCTTACAGGACGATAACGCGAGGCCACATAAAGCTCTTCTGGTCGACGAATTTCTCGAGAGTGAGGATATTTGCCGAATGGATTGGTCAGCCAGGTCTCCAGACCTCAACCCTATAAAGCGTATCTGGGACGCTCTGGGGAGGGTAATTGCTACTCACAACCCCTGTCCGAGAAGCATCCAGGAACTAGAAACAGCGTTGCTGAATGAGTGGGACCAATTGCCACAGGCACTGATAAACTGCCTTATTTCCAGTATGACATCACTCTGGGAGGTCTGTATGGCTTTAAGAGGGGATCATAACCCCTATTAACCCATTTCTTTTGTGTATTCTGCAACCGCTGTTTCAGAGCTTCAGACTCCCACGTGTGTTACACACAAACATGTGTGTCTATGATAACTATTAAATGCTTATTTTGTTTGTATTATATGAACCTATGTTCACACCAAATTTTATTACAATCTGTCGAGTAGTTCTGGAGATCGTAAATCAAATATGAAAATTCTCTTAATTTTCATATTTGATATTATTTCACCAGTGTACATGTATGCAAGGGAGATTCCCTTGTTTCAATAATAAATAAATTTAATCAGTTTAAACAAATTTAATCAAATTTAATATCGGGTACTTTTACCTTTGCTTTATTATCTCTATTTTTGGTTCTTGAGCTTAATTTCTTTAAAATTAATAAAGTAGCTCAAAATTAATCTAACCTTATTTAAAAAAGCACTAAATATTATCTACTTAACATTAACAATCAATTCAAACAGTAGGAAATATTTTCATGTAATTCTCTCGGTTTTAACCAGTAATTTATCGGCTTATATTATTCGTTATTTCCTATGTCCATTTAATGTAAGACGATAACAGTTTAAAAACGAATAGTTAATCATCCCAATTACACAAATTGGTATTATATACAATGTAAGGAGTTATCATTTCACATAGTCGTTAACTAATTGGTTACATGATTCTCATTTCCTTTTACTCCTACACCACGTTTTCACGAGGCATTAATAGGACATGACATGTACCTGCTGAGTTATTAATAGTCAGTCTAGGTTTCACGACTAGAACTGTATCATTCGTTGACTTGGTAATTTGACGCCTTTTCCTTACAAACTGAAATCAATTTGTATTCACACTGCCTGTTGAAGGCGGCAGTCTTTACTTACGTTTTTGTCATGTACAGATGTTTGCGTTGTCGTAATGATGCATCGCTTTTATCTGTGTATAATAATTAGGTAATTTCGCAACGATTGATGAACAGGTCGCAAAAGGAGATTTTTATGTATATGTTAGAGCATATCAAAACGTTAAGTAGATTTTAACACGGTGTATTTGAAAGAACGGTGCACAAAAGTAACAATATTAAGTAGATTTTAACACGGTGTATTTGAAAGAACGGTGCACAAAAGTAACAATATATTAGTTTTACTGCTATTTTCTTTTAAACGGACTGCGTTTTTATTAAACAGCATTGCTTCTGTATTTATTGTTTTCATTTACATCCATCCGTAATGCATGAAAATGAGAAACATTTGTTCATCATGCGTGTAGAGTAATGCATGTAATCAACAAAAATGTCCTCCAGGTAATAAACTTTAGATTTCAGATATAAAATGAATATAAATTTGATATTTTTTTTGCGTTATGACTATTTACTGTTTATATATATATATATAAACAGTAAATATATATGTTTAGTCAATTCAAACAGTAGGAAATGAGTGTTATTTGCAGTACGTTTATATATATAAACATTTACAAACATATATATATATATATATATATATATATATATGTTACTGTGAAAGACCGAAACTGGAGAATGTCGACGTTCACCGGAGAATGTCAACATTCACCAAATACGTCGGTGAAAGATCCAATATAATATTGCATTCTTGTACATTCGGACCCTCACCGGTGTATGTCGACAATCACAGATATGCTCTGGTGTAGGTCGAAAAGAGAGGCGACTGGCTGTTTCCCATAAATGCAGTTGTAAAAGCAAGGGCCTCTTGTGCAATTCAAAGTCTCATAATAGTTTAAGTTGTTGCAAGGAATCAGATTTGAATCACATAATTTAG
>KK114278.1:433723-494256 GCA_000611955.2 Stegodyphus mimosarum
CAATTCAGACTGAGTTAGTTTTGGTTTACAATGCATTTTGATTGGACAGTTAATACTTCTGTAAAATTATTATTGGTTACTTGACTTTTAGTTCCATTTACATCATCAGAATTATGTAAGAGTCATATGGCATGGATCAATCTAGAAATGACGCAGTGCGCAGAGAGGTTATTATTTTTAGAATTGAGAAGAGAAATTTACGTTGTTAATTTAATCTTAGACATATTCTTTATTTTTCTTACATATATATATATATATATATGGAAAGGTTTCTTATTATAATTCATTGTGAATTATTGTTTATTACTTTGCAGCTTTAGCGCAAGTCTTGGGCTTATTAATTTACTTTTAATTACTTTTATATAAGTAAAAATATGTTTACATACCATATGTCGGCCAAAACATAACTAAAGGTAACACATGAGGGTTGTATTCCACAGCTGTGTAACATAACTAATAATGTAATTTATGGTATAATCACAGGCAACCAATTAAGAGATAATATCAAATTACGGCCATTTTTGAAGACCTAAATTTCAGTTAACATTTAAACCTAAGAGATAAAAAATTTATAATGGGCTAACAATCTAGCAACACCTCTCGCATGTAAAGCCATGCCACATGCCTAGCGACTCCACAACATGATTCCTTCTCCGACAGTCCGACAATGTGTAACATTGTACGTAATTTAAAGGCTTTATCCATGATTTATAGAACGAATTCACACTGAAAATTGCTACGTTTACTTTGTCTCTTTTACAGGACCATGACATTAAAAATGCAATGGGCTAATAATCTGAAGACTTAAATGTAAAAACTATTTGTGTCACATTTCTGCTGCTCAGCGTAACAAGTGCTATTCACCCAAAGAACCAAAAATTTATCCCACATGTAAAGATGAACTATCGATTTCTTTTTTATGTGACAGACTGTGAATACCGAAGGTAGTGTCCACGATTTTCAGATACTATTCCAATTGAAGGGCGTCACATTTACTTTGTATCTTTCTTGAAATGATGCAAAGAATATTGCTTTTCATTGTTGTTGGCGTAAATTGTGGTCAAGATCATATTCGTAGATGATAAGATTCTTTTAGCTTTAAGGCACGTCTAACGCCCTTTACCCATATCCTGGATTTAGTTACATATTCGAAGAATGTTAGTACTAGTGACGAGGAGGTGCAGGCTTGTGTGGATGTAGACAATTCTGTTCCGTCACACTATCTTAAGAAGACGATGAAACAATCAGATATGCACTAGAAAAGGTGAGATACGATATGGAGCAAAGGGTGAATGAAGATGAAGAGGACACGTATAGCAAGAGCGAGATGTAGAAAAAAGCGTTTGTACGTAGAAAAAAACTGAAGAAAGATACCAGAATTCCAGAAAATTTGCAAGCATATGTTCAATGCCATGTAAACTAATTTCGAATTCTACAGAAGGCTTAGATTAAAAGGTATCGCTGGAGAAGCATTTAGTAAGCAAGTTTTGCTAGACAAACATAAATAAATTTCTATGAATAGATTTCAGTAATAACACAAAATATCTGAACATATATTTATAAATAAGACCTGAAGACGTTGTAGAATCATTAGTTTTTTTTTTATTTTTTAAATATTTTTTTAATTTATTTATTTTATATTTTTTTTTGAAGCAGAAGTAAATAAAAAATTAGAAATGCTCTCGCTGGGTCTCGAAACCGGACTTCTCATATGCACCGAGTGTGCTACCTTTACACCACGAAAGCATGCTGGAAGGAGAGAGAACATCCCTTATATACAGCCCCATTTTAAAAGGAGGCTGGGGATTAGGGGATCCAATCGCCAAATCCTGGCGGTGACGAATCATTGTTCACAACCTTTTAGTTCGGGGGCCACTGTAGAGTCATTAGTTTATTTTTTAAGCAGGCGATGTGAAAAATGAGCATTGCCCTCGCCGGGTCTCAAAACTGGACCTCTCGAATATGCGCCGAATGTGCCACCGTTACACCACGAAGGTATGCAGAAAGGAGGGAGAAAATACCTTATAATGTAATCTAATGAAAAAGAATCAGATATGCACTAGAACTGATGTAATGAAACTCAATACATCAGTTCTATCTTATTTGAATCCATTATCAGACAAGCTAAGTTTACAAGTAAATACAATATTTAGGTAACTAATTACCACAGAAATTTGTGATCCCAATTTATAACCTACTCCTCTGTTTATTGAAACTGAAAATTTAAATGATACTGAGAACTAATATTCAGGTATAATTTGAATCTAAACCATAGAAAATTGTCCTAAACTACGATTATCTTCTTATATTCTTACTTACCAGCAACACTAATTAAACATATTTAACACGCTTTCATCTTCATTACGATATGTGGCTGAGAACAAATTTGAATAAAGCCAGTGAATATTAGTAGTTCGGTAATAGTGTCGGCTCTCTCATCTGAAACAGATGGTTGAATGAGCAGATGAAACAGATGTTTGATGGTTGAATTTTTATAAATTAATTTTATATAGAAAGATAAAACAATTGCCAAACTGCATTGATATCCCTTTTTTCCCTAAAAGCCGTGAAAATGTATTCTATGCATACTTTCCTTAGTCAATTACTTAAATAACTGTGATACAGTGAGAATATTAGACTTAATATCGGACATAAATAAAGATTTATGTGTTTAAAATTAGAGAATTAGCACCTAGTACACAATTACCAGTCCCAATTGGATACTACAACAGATGTATTATTGCAGTAGTACTATACAATTTAGTTCAATGTTTCTCAACTGAACTAGTTATTGCGTGATCAGAATCGTTTCTTAATGTCGCATTGTGCACTTTGATGGAGAAATAATTTGGCCTGGCGTAAGTGTGCCCCAAATTATCACGGGCCATCCAAGGCAGTTGTAGCTAAAATATCCACTGGCACGGCATGCGATTCCGAAATCGCAGGGCTTTTTCGCGTCGTCCGAGGTGGTAATACAGTACTTCAAAATATCGATTCTCGGATGACCTCCGACATATTATGAGGATTGCGCAATTGCACAGTTTTTCAAAACACGCGAAAGTGTAGTTTCGTGGAAGAAAACTTAGAAAAAGTTATACTGTTTCTTCCTGTTCCTGGAAAAGAACAAACGAAAAAAAAAGAAGAAGAATCATGTAAGAGAATTGGGTCGAAAACCTTACTAAGTATATAACTTCACTAATTCGCCAGTAATAACAAACACGCCTTTTAATGTCTCTAATCTTACGAATGGACGTTAAGGTTTATTAATATGTTTTTTAAATTAATGTATGTATTATTCAAATTCTTTGCTTTAATTAGATTAATGAACGCAAGGTACAAAATTTATATAAAACAACACGCTATTTTTATGTTAATTATGTTCTTATTTTGTATTTCTTCCCTCAACCTTCCCCCAAGAATGCAAAATAGTTTGAATTTAAACAGAGAGTGATTTATTTATCTTAGTTTGAGAAGAACACTGCTGCAACTACCCATTATACTTGTTTGGCGACAAAAGGTCTTCCAGTTATAAGGTATATCTCCCACATTCTTAGCATGCCTTCGTGGTGTAATGGTCAGCACGCTGAGCCGGTATTTCAGAGGCCGTGGTTCGATCCCCGGCGAAGGCCTTGCATATTTTTCATGACTCCTGCTTCGAAATAAACCTAATGTCTCTAGAACTGGCGCCCGAACTAAAAGGGTTGTGGATGATGACTCTCCACACCCAGGATTTGGCGACTAGGTCCCCTAAAACCCTAGTCGCCCTTTAAAAAGGGGAGTATATAAGGTATATCTCCCACATTCTTAGCGTGCCTTCGTGGTGTAATGGTCAGCACGCTGAGCCGGTATTTCAGAGGTCCGTGGTTCGATCCCCGGCGAAGGCAATGCATATTTTTCATCTCTCTTGTTCCAAAAAAATACCTAATGTCTCTACACAGTTAGTTGGCTTATGAATTAGTGAGTGTATTAGTATATTTCAGAGCACAGGGTTTGAATCCTCACTGAAGAGAATTTCATAGATAATAATTTGATTTTCTAGTTTATGCATTAATATGTAAATTCCTGAAGCCGAGCACTTTATGACGATAATAATTTTTTATCGTTTACTTGTATCTGAAAATGTAATTAAAAAAACTCTTAGTTAAGCCTTACCTTTGCGTTATTGCAATTTAATTAGGTTTCAGTTTAAATTCTGAAGACAATAATTCGTAGGATGCAGTTTGGATACACAATTAGATTTCATCTCACAAAATGTTATGTCGAATCTTTTGAAAAGCTTATTATGAGAATTCGTAAAAAACTTATATTTTGAAAACTTTACTTATAATGAAATATCCGATGTTGTACATTATCAAATCAATGACACACAGCTATAATCTGCGGTCAATGTTTGCCGCGATAATGACATGATATGTATGAACAAGGTAATAAGTGCGTAAGATAAATACAGTTTATAAGTGCAGTTAAGGTGCAATTAAAATAATTGATTAGGTGCAAATATAATGTGAGAAAAAAATGAAATGCTATAAGGATTTTAAATTAATGCATGAAGATTGTCAAGAAACTTCTTCGTCTATATTGTAGTCATGAGGCAAAACCTATTTTACAGGTAAACGTAATCGCATCTACTTTGCAGTCAGTAAAGCAGATAATAATGAATAGAATAGCATCCAGATTTATTAAAAAATAAACAGCAGATATACAGAAATAAATTCGAAGCATATTTTAAATCTAGCTCCCTAAGTTTTTACTGCAATCTTTGAAATCATATAGCTCTAAAATTTTCATTAAAGGGTGCTAAGATTTGGATAACATTTTCAATTTTTAAAAAAAATTAACTAGTTTAACAAATTTTGTTTTGTTAGTTCTAAATCTTCTCAATCATAAACTTAAATAAAAAAAACAAATCTCTTTTTTAATATACAGGGTGTTTATAAAGTCCCGGACCCATTTTGATGTTTAATAACCCATAAAGAAGATATAAACAAACTTATGGCATTTATTGATGGAATAAGTTATCTATTTTGCTTTCCAGGTTTGAGTACCTTTACTTTTGTAAATATCCTCTGCGCGTGTGGTTAATTTCAGATAATTTAATTTTCCAGTCTAAATATCTGTACTTCTCTAAATATCGTCTGCTTATTAATTGCATTTTTCTCTCTTTTGTTTATATGGGATTCTGAAATTTCACGTGAGACACAAAGGGATTCCCTATAGTTTAATGTGATGTGTGGACTAATGCAGAGTCATTGGGCCTTTCTTTTTTTTACAGAAAAGACCACTCTCATCAGTCGTATACTTAGACATGTTGGAAAACTTCGTATTTCCACGACTAGAAGAGCTTCAGCCACATGCCTTTTTGCAACAAGATGGTGCACCACCTCATTTGGGTACCATCGTTCGTATTTCTTTGAATGACCATTTTACAAGAAGCTGGATTGGGCAAGAAGGTCCAATTCCTTGGCCACCCAGATCACCCGATATAACGCCGTTGGAATTTTTCCTTCGGAGATTCATAAAGGCCAACGTTTACAGGAGGAGAGTGTCGAACGTTGATGACCTAAAATCCAGAATTATAACCGCAATAGCCTCTGTGGATGCCGACATGCTTGCCGGTACCTGGCGTGAAATTGAATATCGACTTGATATTCTCCGTGCGACGAAGTGGGCACACGTGGGAGTTCATTGACAAGGGTCATGAAACGTTTTGAGTTTATCTAGCCATTTATGTTATTAATTTTAATCTATCTTTATTATTTTATGAGTTATTAAACATCAAAATGGGCCCGGGATTTATAAACACCCTGTAATGATTCAATAACTTACGTCAGTATTCATATGGTAAAATATTAATATTCATTAGGCCATTATATGGAAGACTGAGTGGCGATGGCTTTTGTTTTAGGGGGGATGCTGCAGTATGTTCAAAAATAAGATATGAAAAAGACCATGTAAGAGTATATCATTTACAAACCCCAGATTTAAATCTTAGATTTTAAACTAGCAAAACTGAACTTTAGATTGATGTTTAATTTTAAAAAATATTCATCTTGAAAGAGTTTGACACATGTCTCTCTTCTTATTTCGACAAAATGATTTTGTTCCTTGACGAAAAGAGACCTTTTTAACATTCTCTTGAAATGCGCCGATTCAGGCAGTTAAATGTTGAATTTTATCTAATTTTCAATTTACACCTTACACAGCAGAAGCTTTCTAAATGAACAGAGCTCGTCTCTGAAATAAAATGCAGTCTAAGGTTGAATTCTCTTTAATCTTATATTTACGTAGTTGTTGTATATTAAATTCCTAGAGTAATATATTACCCATATTTTCCTTAGAAAAAAAGGACAATACAAAATTTAATTTTGTTGAATTTCACTAACATCAATTCTTAGATTTATTTATATTTTGTATTCAACCCTGTTATGATGCGTCAAATAAATTGAATATTCTCATTAGTGATATGATCCTTTTTAAGGTAAATCTCAATCTAAGTTGAAAAATGAGCTTCAGCCCTCAACATTAAAAGATTACTAGACATGCTAATCTATGCACATACGTAATTAAAAAAACACCTTGAATTTTAACAACCTTGTTATGTCTGTGTCATTTCAGATGCCAGATTCTCATTCTGTCCACAAACTACCCACATTTTCCAAGCATTTCAAGTCACTAAAGGAATAATCTATGCCTGCTGAATTATCTATCAATAATAAGATAATTATGCTTATATACGTTTACAAAAACAATTATGCATATGACACTAAGTTGACATAAAACAGATATTAGCATTTCCTCGTAATTCCGCTCTTTTGAAGTGTAAATATTGGAGAAACTATTCTCAGATAGAGCTCATCCTTTGCAAAAAACGATGTACTTTATGAAGACTTTCGAATCTTAAAAATTTTCAGCTTATGTTACACATCATTCAAAGAAATTCCTCCCAAAATTAAATTATGTTAACAACGAGAAAATATAGAACTAGCATTTCACTTCATATGGAAATTGTAAAGCGCCTGTTTCGCTTCTAAAGACACTAACTTTCCTCTTTCTTTACTTGCTGAGGACATGCCTTAAAAACTTGCTGTTTCTTATAAGAATACCTAAATTATTTATAACCAACACCAGGCGCTTGCTCTGATACTACTCTGGTAATTCTTACAGTTACTTCTATAAAATTCGAAAGTTCTGATTCCTAATAAGTATATATCTATTCATTTATTTGGCATTAATTAAGAGTAAAGAATTATTTAGTTTTCATTAACAAGTTCCATATTTTAAATATTTTTTGCTAGTAAATCTTTTTGAATTATCATAAATCACGTAAACAGAAAAAGAGAATCATCTTGATCACATAAGTTGCAAAAGTGCTATTTACATCAGCGTGCCTATTTAGGCATAACATAACGGCAAACACTTGTTTACATTCCGACCTACATATCACTGAGTCAACTTCTCAAAATTCCAAGGTAATGGTTAAAAAAGAAGGAAAACGTCGCACAGCATATTGAAGACTCAAAAAAGTCGAAAGAAAAGAGGGAAGAAAAATCAGAGTGAAAAAATACGCCAATAAATCCTTAAAATTCTCTCCCATATCCACGGCTGGCTTTCAGCGTCACATAATGGCCCCAATTCGAGCTTAACTGTTGACCTGAGTTTCGTTGGCATGGCAACCAAAGCTATTGCAGCGCGTAACAAAACATTGAATGTACTGCTAGCCAAAGGTCAGTAAGTGACATCGCGGCACGCCATGCCACTAAAACAGGCATTTAAAAAGTTAAAAAAATCACGGATATGTCTTAATATGTAATCTGTCCACAGCAGAAGGCGAGTACTGAAAGTTGCTGACGCTAAAATATGTTATTAATAGTGGAAACTAAACGTTTTCTCTTCTATATAAAACTTTAAACATCTAAATATGACCCTAGAAAGAAAAAAATATAAAGCTTTGATATTTCAAAAATGCTAATATTGAAAAAAAAATGGTTTACACTTATCATAAACGTAAATACGTTCATAAAATAAAATGAAGTGATCAGTTTGGGACAATTACACTTAAATTTTTCCTAACAGTTAATGTGTACTTAAACCCTATCCTATCTTTCCCGGCCCAGTATTATCATATTGGCTCAGACCAGAAAGTTATGCACTTGACGTACTTTGAAAACAGAAAGTTTAACCTTAATACTGGCCGATAGAAGTGATTGTCGCTTTACCACTGTTTCACTGATACCTAGTTCCTCCTGAACTGTAGAATACGCAGAAAGGAGCCAGTATAGACTGATCATGTGTTTAGATTTGATTTAGAGCCTTGTTTTGTAAAATAACTGTAAGCTTAGATGCCAGACCAAATAATCTCATCTTGTAATACCCTAAAAATGACCAGCCGTTTTTGTTTATGTTGAAATTTCAGTAGTAAACGGTCAGAAGCAGCGTAATAAACTTATAAACTGGATTTTAAGTTGATTTCTTTTTATAGTCAAATAGTCATTAAGTTCGATAAATCGACAGCTGTTCAAAACAACTCAGTATGTTTGCTGCTATTTTGAATGTTCTTTTTGGTTATTTTTAGATAATCGAAGTATGAACTCTTCAACAAATACTGAAAAAAAATTAGATTTAAAATAGCAATGCAAGATATTCTTTTTCAGAAAAGAATACAGTTAAAGTTAGGATTTAAAATGGTAATCTATTTTTTTCTAGACGATATTTTAAAATATGGTTTATTGAAAAAAGAAAATTCTAAACAATAATATATCTAGATCTCACATATCTAGATTTACGGATGATTTCTTTTCGAAGTTATTTTTTCCTAGTATTTTGCTTTTTTAATTCATAATAAAACCTCTCTCGAAATTATTCTTTTCTTAGTACTTTGCTTTTTAAATTCATAATAAAACCTCTCGCGAAATTATTCTTTTCTTAGTACTTTGCTTTTTAAATTCATAATAAAATCTCTCCGCTTGAATTTCAGTATTACCTTTTTTTTTTCGAATTTGCCTAGAACGGCATTGGCTACTACTAAGGCCAGAATTGGTAACCATTTTATTGTGGGGGCACCTTATAGACAGCCACCGTTACCTCCTATGCAGAGACAGACAATTTTACAACCATGCCTTCTTCGGGATTCGAACCCGGGCCCTATGGTATCGCAGTGAGTCTCCCCTAACCACTATACCGTCTGGGCGACTTTTCAGTATAACTAAAAGAAATCTAAGTCTTCCAAAGGTTCATTTTACATATTCTAAATATATGGCTTAAAAATACTTTCGTTAAATATGTATATGCAGATGTTCATAACATATTCTATACATTTGAAACATTTGCCTGGTATTAACTGAGAATAATCATTACCTTATGCATGCGAGATGGTTATAAAGTATCAAAAAAACATGTAAAGATTTTGAGGATGACCCCTGACCTAACATTTCCTGGAAAACGCTTTCAGTGTTTAATCACCTTGATAGATACTGTCTAGTACCAGCTAGACACCTCCACAATTAGGGTTAGCATACCAAATGACGTTTATTTCAATTTAGAAAATATACATAGTTTCACTGGGTATTATATATGCGAAATATTTCATATCTCACATATTATACATACAAAATCACATGGTATAAAATTCCATGTTACACAAATTCATGATTATGATCATGATATGTAAATCCAAAATAATCATGGTATTATAAGCCCGTGATATACAGAGACTTATCAGAAGACACCGAAGTAAGAAGATTTATAATGAAATGTGTGAGCCAAAATGGTGCGTTAATTTCAGAATTTCAGAAATTTCAGAATCTTTGTCAGATAACATTTAATTACCCGGCACTTATGTATACTATATACATAATTATTTTTTAATTTATTTTCCGTCGATATAGTGGCTCGCAATAGTTTTCGACTCTGTGATTGATACAACACTTTATATAGTTATAACTTTTACTATTATTCGGACTATTAAAGACTGCTATTTTATTATCTATTAATGTGAAGCCCGTATCTGATGCAGAAATCTAGATATTTCAAGTCGTAAACATACCAGCATTTAAATCATTTTCAAGATACACCCCCTACGCTGGGCTATTTTAGTTTAACTGTCCACATTATACTTTTAGATTCATTATGCCATTTCTAAGTTTGGACTTGTTAAAACATATGTTATTTTCAAGAGTTCCTTCTATTATTTTAATCGCTCTGCAAAACCGGCAAAGGAGAAAAATCTTCTGTTAACCTCCTCGTGCACCTAAACACAGTGTTACAGATGTTTATTGTTACTATTTTTCAACTTGTTTAAAACTAGACAAAAACAGCAGCCTTAGAATGACATCGATTTCGAATAAAAGTATCGATTTCGAGGGCCATCAGATATTGGTCCCTCTTTTTCAGAATGAAAAAATGTTTGCAAATATGAACAACATCGAGTTTTAAAAAAGAGAGAGCTACGTTAATTTTCTCTTGCTCTACTTATTGCATTTCCTATAAATTCATGTGTTAACTCCTACAATCTTTACAAAATGCTTTAGCTCCTGAATAAGAGGGCTCATATCATATTCCCTTCCAAATGACCTTGTACACAAAATGTTTTATTCAATATACAGAAGCTGTACAAAATTTAAGGTTCCTCTTTTTCTTGGCCTAAGTGTTTTTAAATTTTACACTGGCGTGTTTCCCTTCCAATTACAGTTGATGCAAAGTAGTTTTCTCTTAAAAGAATAAAATCTGTGTCAGTTCCCATTGAAATTCACATGCTTCGATGAAACTACCGCCCACAAAAGTTTGAAATGTGTTCTCGTGTGTCTCGTTTACATATTTAATCATTTTTATTTAATGAATTCTTTCATAACAAGCAAACATCTATCAGATAAGTAAGAAAACGTAGTCCACAGTTTTACAGCAAATGTTCAACTTCTGTACATTACGCCTAAACTGTTTTTAACCATTAAAAAAACTTTTAGAAAAACATTTAGACAGGAAAACGTAACTAAAAAATACAGACACACACAAACATGCATTACATCAATGGCGGCTTTCAAGGCCTATAAATAATATCCACTATTTACACTGTCTTTCCCGTCACGCGACAAGTTTCTATCGATCCATGACAAATAGTGGGTACCGACGACAGACACGGTCAACATTATCTGATAACTGTTACAACGTATTGGATAAGATAAGAACGTTAATGCACCGAGAGTCCGTGGATTACAAAGTCTGACGGGGACAGAGTGTGGTTTTCCTTTATCAATGCTTCTCCACACTAAATCCTATGGATGTAATACATATGTAGTCAATCACTAAAACATTCAGTTAGTCGGTGAAATCATTAGGGACTGCTAAAAGATTTCGTAAGAATATCATTAACATTTCATTAACACTCTTCGCAAAAATTATTTTATGTGCGTGTCGCTATTATATTAAATAAAGTTCTAGTGAAATTAGAGGCACGTTGAACAGAAACATAGAACAGAAACAACTTGCGCTACAGACGAAACTTCCAACACTTTAGGATCTTTCAATTAACATGACAAGCAGTTTAAATAAAAGATTGATAGCATAGTATAAGACTGCACATTAAGTACACTAAAACAAGCTGGCTCAGAATATTTTACTGGCGCGTATTTAAAACATCGGTTAGTGAGAAAGCCAGCGCCACATTTAAGCAAAGCTGGCGTAAAATACTAACAAAAAGACGCAATCGCCCAAAGATTCTTATCTAAAGGATCAAAACCCTAAGCTTACAGACACAATCTAATTTTGAATTCGGGTGAAAAATACGGAAAGAAAAAGTTACAATAAAGACTTAAATAATAATAACTAGTTAATTAATGCAAGATACCTTACAAATGTATATATTCTCATCAATTTAAAGCGAAAAAAGCATAATATTTTAATCGAAAGCATTTTTTCTCCAGAATTTAAAAATGGATTGCATTAATGAAAGCTATTTAATAGAATATGTACTTTTTAATAATGCAGTACAGCCTGTATTGTTGTTGTCGTGTCCATGATCCCATGGAAGAAAGATTGCCAGAGCCTACTCCGAAGAGAGGTTAGACTTCTATTTTCCACCCCCAACTTTTAGGGAGAGCACCCCGGGGAGGGGAATCCAGGGGTCTCCCACCCCTCTCCTCTCCCACCAATCTACACGAGAGGACTTTCGGCTCGCCGCATATTTAAAGTGCCGCCATGCCGCACCGACACTATACATTTATAAACATCCATGTCTTCTCCGGGATTCGAACCCGGGCCCTTCGGCACCGTAGTAGGCTCTCCTAACCACTATACCATCTGGGAGACACAGCCTGTATTATCCGAACAGAATGGGATCAGGGTGGGTTCGGACAAATGAGATGTTTCGATAATTACTTTCCATATCAAAAATCACCAGTACAGGTAATCATTTTTTGCAAATGAATATTATTTTAATACAATTTAATTTCAAATACCAGATATTTCATTTTGAGATTTAATTATATTTTCCAGTTTAGTTTAATTCAATGAGCGATGAAAAGGAGCAAATTACATATTTTAGCAAAACGAACATAAAATTTAAACTAACCCATAATAAAAAGCTGTGACTTTAGATTTACTTACATTATACAGAGGCTGTTTGCACATTTTTTTGACGATTTTGATAAGCGGTAATAAAACAGAAGTAATTGCAATTGTACTATGTTTTAAGTCAAAATTATCGTCTGCGGCTTGAAAGTTTTGTTTTTATTCAAAATGGCGAATTTAACAAAGCAGTGGTTCGAAGGCTACATTTACGCTTTTTCCGAAGAGAAATATGCCCATAAATAATACTCCGTTATCCAAAAACGATGTGAGTGTCATGGTTTTGTGATATCTAAAGCGTCGATAGGTAATATCATTAACAAGAATGGAAAAAAATGTCAAATTGGAGCCCCAAGTGGGACAAAAATTCCAAACAAGTATCCAAGGAAAAGACGGACATCTTCGACTATTGCAAAGGTACGTTGTTTAAGTTAAAAGAAAATGCCCCTAGTCAAAGGACAGTTGCAAAATCATTAAAATGCTCGGTGGCCGCGGTAAACAAAATGATAAACGTTGATTTAAATCTTAAGAAAGCGAAAAAAATGCAATGTGCATCGTCTTCTTCCAAAGCATATCGCTCAACGCAGGACACGCTGCAGAATTCTACATGAGAAACACTTATCCAAAGAAAAATGGAAAACAATTGTCAAATTAGATGAAGCATGGGTGTATTTAAATGACTGAAACAAAAAAAGAGCCATTTATTATCATAAAGGGGAGAAAAAAATTTAAGTACATGGTTCAAAGAATCGAAAGAAAGTTTTTCTAAGGGATTCATGATTGTTGCTGGTTTTTCTTATAATGGCAAGTTAGAAATAAAGAGAGTACAAAAAAATGTCAAGATTAAATCCAAATACTATCAGGAACATATTTTATCGCCAATTTTTCTGAATGAAATACCATCGCTTTACCTAAAGTGCCATCAATCTGTGAGACTCCACCAGGACAAAGCTAGCAGTCACACATCAAAATCCACTGTACATTTCCTAAAAGAAATGGAACAAAAAACTGGTATCAAGGCCATACCCTTCAGTGATATCTCTACTAAATCTCCCGATGTGTCACCTATGGATTTTTGTGCTTTCGGACTTTTAAAAAATGCATTATCCAAACGTTGTCCCAAAACCCTAACAGGACTCTGGAAAGCTGTTCGGGAGGAATGGGATAGAATACCTCTTCTGACACTTCAAAAGGCATTATTATCCTGGAAATTGCGGTGTCGAAAAATAGTTCAGAATAAGGGATGCCAAATAGAACATTTAACACACAAGAATTTTATGAAATTCAGTTTTGTGAATACAATATACATCGTCTAAAAATGTGGGAACAGCCTGTGTAAACCGCAGTTAGTACACTTGCTTTTTCAGTTTTTAAAACAATTTTAATAATCAACTATTACATTAACAAAACTACAATACTTTTGCGGTTAGATGTCTCAAACAGATACAAAACTTTTGCTAAACAGTACGTTTTTATTCACGCGCAGGACTGAAGCAGACTCAATACAAAAAATAAGTTTGGAATAAGCTAAGAGAAAGAAGAAGAATATTTGTGATTGAATATAGAATATATCTTCGAAATCTAATGAATAAAGATTTCAATGAATTTCCTGTTCTCATCTGGATTTTATTTCTTTGACTCACTTGAGTATTACAATAATAGTATTAGACATTATAAAATTCAATTTGTTCTAATAATGTTTTTGCAGTTTTAATTGTGAATTACTGGAATGTCGGATAGACATTTTTCTTTGAAATACTGAAATATAACTGAATACATTTTGCAGTACTGAAATATTTCCTGATTTACTATGATTTCGTTAGCCTTGCAACGGCAGGATGATCAAATTTCGAAATTCACCCTTTACAAAAATAACACTCCCGAAACGATCAGAATTTTAACGATAGTTTACAGTTGCAATTAATTACTATATATTATAATTTCAATGAACTTACGTGTTTTGTTTCACGTATATTAAAATATTTTAAACTGGACTTTAAGCACTCAAGCTGCGAATGGCTTTCCCTCTTCTTTTTATTATCGATATGAGTAACAAAAACGAATAATAAAACTAATTAAATACTAGTTTAACACTTTAGTTAGATTTCAGCGTAAGATAAGTAAAGTTGGCAACATGAGCACCATAAATTACACACTGGAAACGCAAAATGTAACTTTGCATTTTCAAGGTGTAACCTAAATTCGAAGCTGCTTATTTGTGTAATCTCTCAACAAAAAGCTGATATCCTGAGAGAACATGCGTCATAACATTGCAATAATAGCCTGTCTAACGTTATTATTAAATAAAAAAACCAATACTGTTAAATGATATAAGATTTTAAGTAACTATTTTTTCCTGTATTATATATAATATATCATAATTACTTTATGTATGATATATTTTTATATATAATTATGCAATGATGTATTTTTCTCAATATATTACTACTACTGTTATATTTTTGTTATTATTGTAATTTATTTAGGTTTGGTGATGCGTCAATAATTGTAATACTATATTCAAAAATGAATTCGAAACAGAATTAACTTCAGTTCTTTTCTTCCCTTTTTTTTCGGGGGGCTCCTATATTTGCCTTGTACTTAAATTTTACTACTTTAAAACCTAATATTTAAATAAATATTTTAAGCAGATTTTTTCTTCCTAATTGAGAAATAGGAACAGCACAGTCATAAAAAAAAACATTTTATTACAGAATTTTAAACCCACGCCATCAAACTTCCGAATGAAATTCAGAAAAACAAATTTTAAAAATGGATCAGGCAAACACATAAATGGACAGAAAACGGAAGGAAATTCTCCTCAATTTTCCTGCATATTTCTTCCGGAAAAGTTCCAATAAAATTCTGATTAACTTCACAGCCAAGTACTCTGTTTCTCAGAAGAACTAGGCATGTCCAATTTACTTCGCGAAATTGAACTCCAACAAACAACCCGACGCAATAAAATTAGCCTCGACTATCATTTTGTTGATTCTTATAGGTGAGAATACGACTACGATTGCTCTCGAGCTAGCTTTCAAATCATATCCTGCGAAGCGCACTTTAAAAGTTTCTCCCGCTTACTGGGAACGATGCTGGAGAGTTATGCAAAAAAGATCCCGATTCCCTGTTGCATTATTGGCTGTAAACACTGCATTTGCTTTAGCAGCCAGACATGAAGCTATCTACCTCGACTACCCCAAACGTATCTTAAAAATCAATTACTTCGACTTGAGTCAAGATCTTGAATTATTCATCAAAAGGTTTTCGCCGAATCAAATAGTACTTTTAGAGCTAATTATCCCTAAATGCTCTAGGTAAAGTTCGCTAGACAAGAAGAGTATATAGTATAAGATTCACATTTCATTTCAAAGTTAGCAGCTTAACTGTCAATATCTATTATCACACCCAATTAGTTTGGAGGCAAAGGTACTATAACCTTAATTCGCAATAATCTCTGAAATTTAAGAGCTTTTCATTATGCAACTATATGTAGAATAGTTTTGGGAACAAAACTATGCAAAAGTCTAATTGCATTTTATTACAAATGCAGCGCAATGCATTGAAATTTGAAATAAAATTATTTTAAGAATGATGAATAAAAAATATTACAACTTCCCTATAAGTTATACGTTTCTTACAGAATAGAATGCTTATCTCGTTTTCGTTTAAATATACTTTACTTTAAGCAATAAAACTTTAACAATATATACAGTACAACTCGCTTATAACGAGCCCTAATTAAGCGAGAACCCCGATTTAATACGGAAATCGAAAATACTTGGTTGGTACAATATTACGTCTATGGGAACGTACTTCGCTTTTAACGAGAAAACCCTGGTTACAGAGAGCAACAGTCAACAGTTTTGTGAGTCATAAAATTTCTTCTGATTTCCGACTAATTTCCTTCCCAGTTCAACTAATCCTTTCTTGAAAAATTTCTCTAACATGCCGAAGTCAGCCGAGAGTTAGTGATGAGCCATAAGTCCTCCGAATACGTGAAGCGGCCTTTTTTATTTTGAGGAGTGATCAGAATTGAATTTTTACCACCAAATTCTACAAGTGTTATCCAGCTTGTGGATCAAAGGATCATCAGAAGTTTTAAATTACACTTTCATGAGCACTTGATGATTCTGATGCTTTTTGATAGAAGAGAAAAAATAAGAGCATCCACCAAATGTTAATGTGAACGAGCTCGAAGCGATACTTTTAATGAACGATGCATGGAAATACGTTGCAACAACATGCAATATCAATTGCTTCCGCAACGCTGAACTGGGCATTTCTCAAGAGCTTCAAATCACTGAGGAAGAAGAAGAAAAGGAACTAGGAATAGCCGAGAAAATAGCATAGAGAGTAGCCGAGAGGATGGCTGGTTGCACGAACCACGAAATTTACAGGGCGATGGATTGTTGGAGGTTGTCCCATAATTTGGTCACCAGATCACCGGATCTCTCGTGTTTTTGTCTTTTTCTTGTGGGGCCATATGAAAAGCCTAATCTACGTCTGGCTGAAACCGATATGAATCTAACCGTTGTTGCCGGTGATATTCAGGAAATGCCTGGTGTCTTCGCAAATGTGCGTCAATCCCTATCCCGCAGGTGTGAAGCTTTCATTACAGCTATCGGAAGATCTTTTGATGAATTTCTTTGAACATGTGCATCAATTACATTCCTATTAATAAAATGTTTTCTGAAGTATCTCCTCTCATTCTGGTGTTCATTCTTTAGATGTGACAGTAGAAAACTACCCTTTAAATTCTCACCGTTCCAACCACACATTCTATGACGAATATTGCTCGTCTTGCTGCATTCTATCACTATGTAAAGTTTTGTCCATTTGTTTAGATTCCCCCTGTATATTAACTGCTACATTTCAATACATTAAAATAAAATACATTAACATGCCTACCAGAAAAACTGAAAACAATGTTTTATTTTAATTAATACTATAAGTGTTAGAATTTAAAATACAGTAACCATATGATAGAATAGCAGATGCCTTTTTAAAACATTATCTGCTGCCACCCGTTGGCTAAATCTACTAATCTTATATAACTTTTGTTTTTGCTGCTTAGCAACACCACGTAACGATGCTTACAAAAATACTTTTCTATATTGCTGAAACTAAATCAAATTTAAAGACTGTAAAATAGATCATAAAAGAGAAAGAAAATTGGATGTTAAATACCATGCAAAAAGGATCAATCTTTGTAGAGAAAAGTCTAGAGCGATGTACGATCTTGCCAGTACTTGGACTCAAGGTGCAACTATAAGGTAAGATATTAAGACTAAACTTTCACGAACTGGTGACTAAAAATTAATGTCTTAATAAGAGCTCACTAGTAAAAAGTTCAAACAGAGATGTGGAATAAATAATAGACGGGGTTTTTCATTTTATAAAATTTTGTATGAAATTTCATTAATTCAAAGAAAGAAAAGTGTTTGAACCTTATCTATTCATTGCAATTCACGTAGCTCTAAACGCGTATATTTTACTTACGTATTTCATGAAAAGAAACGGAATAATGGATTTCAGTGATTCTCTGCTAACCCATAACGCAACACAAAGCCATTCAAGATATAAAAAGTGTCCATCATCTGTTGAGACATTTGATATATTTGACGATAGTGGTCAATTAAAAAAATCTTTTATACTAAAATATGTTCTTTCGCATGTCGGAATTCATTCAAAATGCTGTTGCAACATTCAAACTCAATGAAAATTAAATCAGAAAAAGCTTTAAGTCAATTAAATTAGCATTCACACAAAAAAGGCCATTTAATCTAAAATATATGTAAAAATTAAAGGATATTAACGTATTTCCAAAATATATCAGCCCGTATTTTGCAGTATTGTTATCTTCTCAAAATACTGATTAAAATTTCCAAGAAAAATGCTTTCTGTAATATCGGCTCATAGATGTCTATTGAATTTCTAAACTAGCATAGTATCTCACAAGCTGGTTTGATTTTTTAATAGACCCAAAACTAAAGAAACAGCAGAAAGTCAATACACGACCAAAGATTCCTCGAAAACGACAAAAGTGTTTATATAACGCAGTTTCATTAAATAACAGTCAAACCGGATTAAACTGGTTGCGAAATAACTGGACTCTGTCTAGAAACGTTAAGCTTCTTTGTTGTGGTTTTGGTTTAGTTCATGTGGTTATGGCAAAGCCTCCAGGGCTACCTGCCTAAGGGAACAGATGCCTTCGTAGAGGACTTTCTAAGGAAAACTGGCTGGTATGCACGTTACACATGAGGAAAACCACGGCAAGCTGGTTCGCGGGATTCGAACCTCGGACCGAACTATAAGTGTTCAGCAACTTTACCACTCCGCTGGCGGTCCCTCTTTGTTGCGGAATGATGTAAAACTGCTATCGCAAATCATTAATGTAGAACAAAACTGTCTACGGAAAAAATTGGCGATGTGATGTGTAATATAATGTCAGAAGAAAACCTGAAAAAGGTACATGGAATAACAACAGTGATAACAAACGATGTCGTAGTCAATTATAATTCAGCTTGCTCATTTCTTTTTATATTTATTTTTCCACTATTTACAATGTACTCATTCTGATTCGAATACTGCTTTAATTATAATATTTATTCTTTTCATTATTTAAAATGTGTTGCCTTTGTTTCGGATACTGATTGAATAAATACAAACTAATGAAAGCTTCCTTTAGATTATACAGCTTAAAAGTATAGGTTAATTGTAAGTAGTATTTTATATTAGAATGCGAGCTCTCTTTTGTGCGGACTTTTTTTAAGTGCGCTCAGATTAACCGTGCTTTTGGGTTGACAGTGCAAGTAATTCAAAATATTATCTCGACTGATAGGGACTGATAGTTCACTGTATAATAACTTCTAATGAAGTTAGACGTTTGGGCAATGCTATTATTTTGACGTTATCCAAATAAAATTTAAGTTTCCATTAATGGGAAATGAAAAAGCTGATACTTTGGCCAAGAAAGAAACTTCCATAATGCAACGCATTCATTTCATACAACTAAACTGCTTGTTAACCTGACTCTTAAGAAAATTCTTAAGCAGGATATGATTCAACGTGCTATGGAAGGAGTTGGAGGATTCTGGGGGAAGAGACAGCTTTAATTCTTAGTTTTTCAAGAAAGACAGCGGTAGCTCTATTTACAAGTCTGACCGGACATAACCGTTTGCGAAACCACCTCTACATAATTGAAGTGGTGGATTTCCCAAACTGTATTTTGTGTGACTCCAATCAGCCTGTGATTTTTGAACATTTAATTAACTGTATTGCACTTTCTCGGTATGAGGACATTGTTAAAAAGTACTGAAGAGCCCGTGAATTAAGGACTTAAGCGCTAATGTTTGGCATTTGTAAAATAAAATAAAATAAATTTTCCATTAAAATTATAAAAAAAGTTTGCAGAAAAACTAAATTTTATTTAACAAAACGTTACATTTAATAGAAAAAAAGTTCGATAAACGTTGGCAACCTTTTATTTATCTTTTGAGAATCCACTTGGTTCCTTCTTGTTTACCGCGCTCCATTTCACTTCGTAGAAGAGAGGGAGGGGAGGGGAGAATATGGGAGAGCATCTTCCGTATCTTCCCGACTCTAGGTTACACGTTTCTGCACTCAGCTTCCAGCCATCAGCACCCCTCGGCCCCACACCCTCGGGAATCGTTACGGCGATTACGGAGACATTTTCGCCGCTAAAACGCACTCTTTTTCCCCGGCCCTATGTTCCGAACCACCCTTCCATAGATGCCCTTCCTCTTTCCAGGATAAAGACGGGGGAGGGTGGAAAAAATACGGAGGAGGGTAGAGGAGATCCTTACGGGACTTGGAAAGTTTCCGTCCGATGATTTCGTACTCTTCTGTTTGTGGAAAACTTTGAAAGGCAGAAATGCATTTCTTATCTATAAGAAAATGTAATTCTTAATAAATAAAAAGAGAAAAGACACACACGTGATTCGGAAGTTTGGAAAGTTTCCTCCGTAAGAAACATAAGCTTGCTTGTTAGCTCGTCAGTTTTTAGAAATCCATCGTGAATTTTAGGAACAATTGTGGATTGCAGAAACACTGCAGCAAAATGTCTGAAGCAAAGTTGTAGACATCATGAACAATCAGTGAAAAATAAGAACACTATTACTTTAAGAAATCAGATGTTTATTTTCGTTTGTTTCTTTGAAAAGCACTGGAAAGTTTTAAAGTTACTTTAAGAGATCATGAGCATTTGTAAAAGTATTTTGCTTTCTTTCTTTACAAAACACATGCAAGTGTTGAATACGGCTTCAAAATTCTTTGTCTCAAAGGAAATTAATCAAAGATAGGCGCTTGATGTTTAAAAAATACTTTATATTTTCTGTAGTATATATAGCCTAAATGATGAGCTGCGCACTTTGTGCTATTACAGTGGCTTCAAATCAACAATCAAGTTATTTAGAATTATAGTACCACAGCAATAGGTGGTACAGTCTTTGCCTGTATTGTGAACTCTGAGGTATGCTCAGCTGCGAGGCTAATGAAACGTAAAACTTGTGAAATGTGATCAAATGTGAACATTGATGATGCGAAACCATGAAAAGTACTCAAATCCTTTTCCTGTCGCACTGCCCATTCTTCATATCATAGATACATTTCTTTCTGGCTCAAAGTTGTTACATAATCTTACAGTTATTATGGTGATGGAGTATCAAATTCTATCCTCCACTGTCTTTCCCTTCACATATACTGCCAGTTTTCCCTTTACACGTTGCCGGAAAAAGAATCCAGCTACCTCTACCATTTCGTAAGAAGATAAGAATGTTCACTTGTGTTCACACATATTCAATGCAAACATTGTAACTTCCACTCGCATCATCATTGAAAGCTTATTCTTAACGAATGTAAACAATATTTTGGGATACATTATATTGCGCAACAACGCTAACATTCATAATCCCTTCACATAAATTTAAAATATAATACAGGGTGTTTATAAAGTCCCGGACCCATTTTGATGTTTAATAAGTCATAAATTAATGAAGATATAAACAAACTTATGGCATTTATTGATGGAATAACTTACATATTTTCCTTTTCAGGTTTTAATATCGTAACTTTTGTAAATATCGTCTGCGCGTGTGGTTAATTTCAGATAATTTCATTTTCCAGTCTAAATATCTGTACTTTTCTATATATCGTTTGCTTATTAATTGCATTTTTCTCTCTTTTGTTTTTGGCAACTATGAATCAACTATGGCAACAACCCCCATGAATACCGTGAGGCACAAAGGGATTCCCCAAAGGTTAATGTGTGGTGTGAACTAATGCACGACCGAGTCATCGGGCCTTTCATTTTTACAGAAAAGGCAGTCTCATCAGTCGTATATTTAAACATGTTGGAAAACTTCGTATTTCCACAACTAGAAGAGCTTCAGCCACATGTCCTTTTGCAACAAGATGGTGCATCACCTCATTGGGGTACCATCGTTCGTAGTTCTTTGAACGACCATTTTACAAGAGGAACGACCATTTTACATTGCACAAGGAGGTCCAATTCCTTGGCCACCCAGATCACCTGATATAAATCACCACTGGACTTTTTCCTTTGGGGATTTGTAAAGGACAACGTTTACAGGAGGAGAGTGTCGAACACTGATGACCTAAAAGCCAGAATTACAACCGCAATAGCCTCTGTGGATGCCGACATGCTTGCCGGTACCTGGCATGAAATTGAATATCGACTTGATATTCTCCGTGCGACGAAGGGGGCACACGTGGAAGTTCATTGACAAGGGTCATGAAACTTTCTGAGTCTATCTAACCACTTATGTTATTAATTTTAATCTGCGTTTATTATTTTATGGGTTATTAAACATCAAAATGGGTCCGGGATTTTATAAACACCCTGTATATTCCTCACCATTTAAGACCAAAAATAAATAAGTGAAGAAACAGCCTACATTCACTCAAACCAGAGACTGAGCAACAACGCTTACATTTAAAAAAACGTATGCACTATAGTAAGCCACTTAGAATGATTTACTTATTATGCTAAAGCAGAACGATAGCCATCTATAAAAGACGGGATGATTTCTCCAGAAACATTCATTCTAAGGGAAACTTGCTCTGTTTTCCTCGGAATCAACAATAACCAATAAAACAAGCTTACATAGCCGCTGAAAATATCTTAGGATAAGCACTTACCATAACTCAAGGTTTCTCATCATTTTTGCCTTTGCAGAAACCATGAAGGCATATACGGTAACCACTACATAAATTTGTCATACGGTTAACCCTAAACTTATATAATATTAGAGTGCTCATCACAGTTTCTTGCGGATCTCTTCATAATTTCTCACGGAACATTAGGTAACCTCGTAAATTATAAAATAAAGTATATTTTTAATAAATCTAATTTTACTCTTTTCTTTTTATGAGTCAGCGTTTAAAATAGAAAATTTGAAGGATTATACGGTATTTCTCCCGCCTTCTTAGTGTGCCTTCGTGGCGTAATGGCCAGTATACTCGGCGCGTATTCGAGAGATCCCAGGTTCGAGTCCCGGAGAGGGCACTGCTCATTTCCCACGGCGAGGGCATTGCTCATTCTGCTTTCAAAATGCCTAATGACTCTACAGTGGCGCCCGAACTAAAAAGGGGTGGTGGATGACGATTCTCTACAGTCAAGATATGGCGACTGGGTCCCCTGATGCCCACTTCTCCTTTAAAAGAGGGGGTATATACGGCATTTCTCCCGCCTCCTTAGCATGCCTTCAAGGAGAAATGGCCAGTACACTCGGCGCGTATTCGAGAGGTCAGAGGTTCGAGTCCCGGTGAGGGCACTGTTTATTTTTCATGTCTCCTGCTTCAAAAAAATTCTAATGACTCTACTAATTTTAACGTATAAAGGGAGATAGTAATTTAAAAGGAAGATAATTCCCTCTAATGCAAAAAATCAGGTCATTTTAGCACAAGATTTTGAAGTTTAATTTAGAAAATAAGCTAAAAAGCAATATAATAATGTGCCTGCATATATACTTAGACACTTCCCATGCCTAAAAGCAAGTTCTCGAAAAACATGCATATTTTTCGAGAACATTATAGTAATTTAACATTCTTTAAGTATTTCGAATTTTTTTCACTTTTTACTCTGCTTTAAAACGAAATTCAAATGCTTGAAGTAATTCAGACCGGGGTACTTACTTACCTATTCAGCAAATATCATTAAATGTGCAGACAATTCAGCTCGAGTGTAATACTCTTCTAAGAATATCATTAAACATTTAAATATTTCAGATGAGGTATGAATAATTGGTAAATTTTAACTTCTATTCCTAGCTTCATTACTTGCTGGAATCTGAACAATTTCGCAATGCTGCGTATATATCAAAATCTTTTTTTTAAATTCAAGATGACTTTATTGGTACAAAGTTTGATTAATTTTCCTTCGAAAGATTTTTTTTTGCTTGTGTCTGCGGAAAAAACGGAAGATGAGGCTTCGGAAAATGTCTCTTGAGATTTCCTAGAATCATGAAAACGCATATTTGCTTAGAGCATTTGACTTTTCAGCGTCTTCAGTAGAGCGAATCTAAAATTCTTCAGCAAAGAAAGAATAAGAGCTTTATATATATATATATATATATATATTACGGAAACGAAGATGGTGTGCTTTAAATTTTTATTTTTTGGCAAAGGGAGGATTTTCAGAACCGCAATGACGCAAAAAAATTTACGTTAGTTGCTCTTCTTCTTTATATATGATTAAGAATTCATATTTATGGGAAAAAATGAATTTTTGATGACTTGTGCATTTACGTTCAAAGAAAAATATAGTTCTTGCGCATGATTCTAATAACATAAGCATTGTTTAATTAAACGTTTTCTACTTGGGAAGGCTTTTCTTTAGCATGAATAATCGAGACCGTTTTGTCCATGCTTTAACGCATGAATGTAAAATGAATTGATTCTGAAATATCTGCATTACCCGTACAACCCATTTATCGTCACTGCTGACCAGCTATGGATTCGCAACCGCTTAATACAGGTAATTTATTCTCCGGTTTAATTCCGGTGACGGATTCAGCTGGTTTCGCGCGCAACCACAGGACATACATTCGCATACAGCCGTGCAGAATGAATAGGACGGGATTATTTGATTATCCAAACGGGCATTAAACCTGCCTGTAGGTACGGATGCTTTCATGGAGGACTGACTAAAGGAAACTTGCTCGTAATCGCATCACACAGTGGAAAAAGAGCGAGATAACTAAATCACCGGAATCCAAACCAAGACCACAGCAACTTTGCTCCGCCATCCGCCTATTCATATTACCGTACAAAATAGTTACAATTTCTCCACCTTTGCTTTATTTTTGGTGTGTGTGTCTGTGCGTGTTTCTGAAGAGTTTCCCAATTTTCGATATGTTCACGACTTATGCTACCTTACTGCTATGGACAAATCAAGATGTTGGCTTGGTATAAGAGTGTCGGCCCAGGGACCCGATTCTTGGCCTGCGGCTATAGAATGACAGGAACAGGGACCTAAGTTTGCATGTTCTCGAAATGAAATTTCTAGTATTTTATTTAAAATGTACACCACTCCAAGGTTGATTTTCCCCTCTAATTTTACATAACAGTTGTTGGTTGCTTGTGATCTCAAAAAATACCATTTCAGTAAGCAGTACCTGCTAAAATTCGTCAAATAACACTATGTTTATAAATTTCATGTTGCATACGTTCAAAGGACACTTAAGACCACGAGTAAACAGCAATGTTCTGAATATATTCACAAGAAATTAAGTACGTACCGTAATTTCTCATACGCGACGAATCAGAAATCCCAACTAAATAAGTTACCAATTTTACTGAAATATCTAAAGCTATTTAAATAATTCTTACGGCATCTTTTACAACATAAAACTTTTAGTACAGCGTAGTAATTCCTATCACCTTGAACAACTGCATTCTTATCATGCTTATGTCATTTTTGTTCTGAGTTTTTTGTTTTAATTTCTGAGCCTGCTGTCTTTTCCTTATTGTAAAGGGCGGCGCAAGTGTCTAAATCTACTAAAATTGTCACGCTTATTTTATTAACGTTTCATCGTGTCACGTGCTTCCAACCTATTATCCATCATACACATATTGGTCTCCTAGTACATCAAAATCCACGGCATTCATCCCACGAGTTGTGAATAAAATTTTGTATGGCTAACATTTCGAACGGAGGCAAAAACTCACGCGTCGTCTTTTGCAGTGAACTCGATGAATATGAGAATATTTAATGTAAATTGCACACATACTTCTTAACAGTTTATTCTTTTACAATTAAAAATAAATGTATCTAAAAGTATATGAAATTTTGCTTACCTTTATACTATACAATAACAACACCAAGAATCCAAATTTCTGCCATTAGGAATTCACAATTCGTTTTCCTCTCATGATATCTGAAACAAGTAAGGAATCATGTAAATACGAATTTAAAAACCTATTTCACAGAAAATTTAAAAACACTACGATAAGGACTAAGCACTAAACACTAAGAAATGATATGACCAAATATTTATTAACACTTCCATTACGATTCCAGTACAGAAACTAGAGAAGTTATTTCATTAAAACAGCACAATTATCTATTTAGAAGCAACCCATTTATCGGATATATCTAAATAACCGATTAGGTACTAGTTTAGAAATTCGGAGTTATAGTAAATTTACTAAAAACACACCATACTGAATAGGTATTTATTAAAATCTACCCTACACGGGAGTTCTGCCAGCAGCCGAGTAGTAAAATCGTTGAACATTGATAGTTTGACCTCGGTTCGATTCTAAGTAAACAAGATGTCTGCACGGTTGTTTTTCATGATTTTTTTCCTGTGTAACGTGTTTAGGACCGAGTTTTCCTTAGAAATTTCTCCACAAAGGCATTCAGCCCCGTAAGCAAATAGCCCTCGCCTTCTTTACCAACAAACTTTCGAGGTCTGGAGAAATGGAGGATGATTGCATTCACCTAAATTTGCAACTAGCAAAATGGCGCTCAACCTGTTTTGTCCAACGCACCCCCTTTCACTATTGTTAGAAGATAATCTCCCCCTCCTTTCCAAAACTTGAAAAATACATATTTATTTATTTAGATCGTGAATATTTTTACACGCGTTTTTGTAAATTAAACGATAAAAGGTACAGAAAACATAGATAAATAAAAAAATTTAAATAAAAATAGTTTTCTTTTATTTATAATCTAAAACTAAATACTTAAGAGCTAAATAAAGAGCTGGCCGCATACCCTCCCCCCCCCCGAAATTATGAAATTTCCCCTGGTTCAGAGCCCCTGCTCTATCAGACAGAGACTTCTGAGAATTGCTACAAAATTACGAATCGAATATAGACGTTAAGAAATTTGATTTACATTTATTAAGATCAAATAAAATAAAAATAATATTTTTTCCAGTTATTTAACCTACAATAATAGTCTTGTGAACCAGCGTTTTGCATATCATTTTGAACTCGTACATAACATGACCCTCGAACTTAACTAGTAAAGCATTTTCATAAAGTTCTTGATTTATACAAAGAATTATACCAAATTAGGCAAGTTTAATGGCTGAGAAAGAATTATCCAGATTTGTTTAATGGCAGCGCACAGCTCAACTGTAAAGGTACATCACCACATCAAAAGGTCTTGGGTTCTATGTCCAAGTAAAAAAGCCCTTACGATTACAGATTTAATGAAGAAATTTTTCATTTTTATTTCAATATTTATGTTCTACTGTTACAGAGATAAACCTGGTACAAAGACAAAGGTATAAATAAAGGTACAAAGACAAGAAGCAAAAATACGTAATATTTTATACTTATTTCCGCAATGAATATAAAAGATTGCGTTAGGTTATTTTATTTGACTATGGCAAAACACATGAGCGTTACCTACCTAAGAGGACGGATACCTTCGTGGAGGGTTTGTTTAGGGAAAATTGTTCGGACTTAACGGGAAAAACCAACAATGAAGCCAGCTTGTTCGCCTGAGTGCGAGCCCCAGTCGAACTAAAAGTTTGCAGGGCCTCGGGCACTGTTGGGGCTAAACATCAATCACATCAAAGAGCGAAATATATTTAGTTTCCATTTTGAAGCAAAAATCGGTCGAAAAGAATTCAAACACAATCAAAATATATAGAACATTTCTGTCAACATATTTCCTTATCGTTCCTAGATTTCCCTTACTTACAGAAACAAATTCAAAAGGAGCAGCTTTAGAAACTGCATTTTATATCTAGACAAAGATTTCGCCAGAATTGATCCACTACTTATTTTGCTAAGTGCATAGACTCTTAAGTCAATATTTTTCCCTAAAAAGCAGCAGTACGATGTTTTCACCGAGATTATTCCCTTAAACATTTGGGTACTGGTTTGGGGATTTGAGCTCACTTAAGTTCACCACCTCACCGATTCCATAAGAAATATGTTTTGTTCCCAAGGAACGTCGATAAGGAAAGAAAGAATAAGATACCGGTTTCACATAACGATATACTAACAACTGCTAGTGATAGGTATTTGATTATTTTTCTCTATTTTTAGCACTTACCGATTTATTCCACATCCTATCAATATACAGAGTAGGTTTTGTTTTCCTAAGTTTTCCTTTTTTTCCTAAGTTTTCCTAAGTTTTTTTGCTTTCCTTGTTTTACTTTCAAGGAAAGATTATAAGTTATCTAAAATAAGAATGAAGAAAAAAACTATAAAAAAAAAACAACAAATCAGAATGAACTTTTCTGAAAGCGAAAGATATGAGAAACAGAGTAAAAAAATGCATAATAATTTTCCACTTCCTGGTTTGTAAGTATGGATAACGGTCCAAACATTAGTAGAAAACGTAAAAATTTAGCAAATTTAGATGGAATATTTATACATTACTATAAAAATTGAACAGATTTACATGGAATATTCACACTTCACTATATAACCTGTAAGGTTTTAGTTAAACTAACAAAGTTTTATTTTAATTTAAATCTTTCTATCTCTTCTCAGTTTCAACTTCCCGTCAGAAGAAGCGCGCGTTTTCAGCTTATGCTAATTTGAAGTGGAGCCAACGACTATTTAAACCAAAGGTAGAAACCTCTTAGTGTTGTGAGAGAGCTTTTAGTCTCAGATCACGGTCATTCTATTCAACGTTCGCCTGACCAGCTAGCAGCTAAATTCTAAGCCATAGTGCTTGCTACGTGATTGCTTATTGAAATAAATCCAAGTGCGCTAGTATTAGTAATTCTTGCTACGCACCATTTAGTTAGAGACCAACTCCGCGATTAGCTCTGTGAGCAAAACTTGATTAAATTTCTATTTAGTTCTAGTTTAAATTTATCTGATTGTTCATTTAGACCTTCTACTTTCTGTATCCCTCCCGAGTTGGGAAGTGATTTGTAAATAACATTGATTTAATAAAAGAGGATTTTTAAATCCCTTTCAAGTGCAGTTATTCTAACACTTAAGCACAGTATCTACAACCAGAACATAGCTGCATTCAGCTCCCTGTTCCAGATCAGGACTTAAGGACTTTAAGTAGTTACTTTAAGATGTTTGCCAAGAACATGCACAGAACACTCAGTCCTGACAAACCTTTTATAAAATATCATGACAAATATGGAACTATTTAATTTAATTTGTTTGTTTAATAATATCGAAAATCTAAATCATATCAGTCAATTATTCCAAAAATGGACTGAAGTTGCTCGTCCATCTGTGGAATACGAATATGTTAGAAATTCCCATATCAACATGTGCTTCAAACATATTTATATCTAAAGTATATGTTGAAATGAAACGTTTCTAAACTTTCGTGTGAAATATTTAGAATATAATCCTCCAGCTTATTGCACAGCTACTAGATGAACAGCAGGATTTCGACAAGGAAGATATTCCTGTCTTCCAGACATCCATAGATATAAATCATTAAGAAGATTATGGCTAAATTGAAAAAAAATGCTTATATTAGATGTACAATCGACTATTTCGCATGCAAAAGAATTTACACATATTTCATTTACTAGCGTAAAATTAAGCCTTTCATGTGTCAGGACTGAGTGTTCGGTGCAAATTCTTGGCAAACATCTTCGTGAACTTCTTAAATCCTGATCTTGAACATGAAGCTGAATGCAGCTATGTTCTGTGGTAGACTATTGTGATTAAGTGGTAGAAGAACTGCACTTGAAAGGGATTTAAAAATCCTCTTTTATTAAATCACTATTATGTACAACCACTTCCCAACTCGGGAGGGATACAGAAAGCAAAGACCACACTTGGGTCTAAAATGAACAATCAAATTTAAACTAAAACTAAATAGAAATTAAATTAGTCGTTGCTCGCAGAGCTATAACGCGAGGTTGGCCTCTAACTAAATGGTACATAGCAAGATTTACTAATACTGACGCACTTGGAATTATTTCAATAAGCAATCACGTAAAGAGCTATGGCTTAGAATTTAAATGCTAGCTAGTCAGGAGAACGTCGAATAGCATGACCGTGATCTGAGACTAAAAGCTCTCTCACACTGAGAGGTTTCTACCTTTCGTTTAAATATAACTTGGCTCCAGCTTCAAATTAGCATAAAGCTGAAAACGCGCGCTTCTTCTAACGGGAAGTTGAAAATGAGAAAGGATAGAAAGATTTAAATTAAAATAAAACTTTCTTAGTTTAACTAAAACCTTACACACGAGGAGAAAAATAAGCGTTGGATTTTGATATGAAAACGGCAGTTCTCTTGTAATTTATCATTTCGTTTATGTATCTTAAATTATAAATGCAGCATGTGCACAATGTATTAATTTGTATACAGCATGCATTAAAATAAGTTATGTTATAATAATAACTGCAGGCTTACACTGTATCACACTGGTAACCAACTTTAAATAGCCATAATTTCTGACGCTAAATGAGCATTACCTTTTTTTCTCCTTTTTTTTTAAATTATAAAACACAGTGAAAAGCGCAGATGGAAGTTTAGAGCAGCCACGGATTTTGAAACGAAGATTCAAATTATGAAATCACTCACAGAAACGAGAATCGAAACAATGGAGTACTTCAAATGTTACTTTGATTTAATCCTGTAATTCTGACGGGGGGGAGTTTTTACCATGACAGACAGTACAAATAATGCAGATAGTTACAGAACTTAACAATAAAATTAACAGAGACATTAACAGTAGCAGTTATAAAACAGTAACAGTTACTACAAAATTAACAGTGACAGGCTATATTTAGAATTTGATGGCATTTATTAAGATGCAAATGTTGCTAATATTGTACATTTATAACAGCATGATGCATCTGAATTTGTATTAAAATAAATTATAACAGTATATCGTTTATATGAAAATTATTATGACATTTAGCACTAGTTATACCAACAACATTTTATACAACTACCAACACTGTATTTTATACAGAACCTGGTGCTTAAACAGAGGCTGTTCGCACATTTTTTAGACGATTTTGGTAAGCGGTAATAAAAAATCGTTTGCTGCAAAAGAAGTCATTGCAATTGTACTATGTTTTTTAAAAGTCAAAACTATCGTCTGTGGCTTGAAAGTTTTGTTTTTATTCAAAATGGCGAATTTAACAAAGCAGTGGTTCGAAGGCTACATTTACGCTCTTTCCGAAGAGAAATAGGCATACTCCGTTATCTAAAAACAATGTGAGAGTCATGGTTTTGTGACATCTAAAGCGTCGATAGGTAATATCATCAACAGGAAAGGAAACAAACGTCAAATTATAGCCTCAGGTGGGACAAAAATTCCAAACAAGTATCCAAGGAAAAAACGGACATCTTCGACTATTGCAAAGGTACGTTGTTTAATGTTAAAAGAAAATGCCCCTAGTCAAAGGACAGTTGCAAAATCGTTAAAATGCTCGGTGTCCACTGTAAACAAAATGATAAACGTTGATTTAAATCTTAAGAAAGCGAAAAAACGCAATGTGCATCGTCTTCTTCCGAAGCATATCGCTCTACGCAGGACACGCTGCAGAATTCTATACGAGAAACACTTATCCAAAGAAAAATGGAAAACAATTGTCACAATAGATGAAGCATGGGTGTATTTAAATGATTGTAACAAAAAAAGAGCCATTTATTATCATAAAAGGGGAGAAAATAATTTAAGTACATGGTTCAAAGAATCGAAAGAAAGTTCTTCTAAGGGATTCATGATTGCTGCTGGTTTTTCTTATAATCGCAAGTTAAAAATAAAGAGAGTGCAAAAAAATGTCAAGATTAACTCCAAATACTATCAGGAACATAGTTTAACGCCCATTTTTCTGAATGAAATACCATCCCGATGTGTCACCCATGGATTTTTGTGCTTTCGGACTTTTAAAAACTGCATTATCCAAACGCTGTCCCAAAACCCTAACAGGACTCTGGAAAGCTGTTCGGGAGGAATGGGATAGAATACCTCTTCTGACACTTCAAAAGGCATTATTATCCTGGAAATTACGGTGTCAAAAGATAGTTCAGAATAAGGGATGCCAAATAGAACATTTAAAACACAAGAATTGTATGTAATTTAGTTTTGTGAATACAATACACATCGTCTAAAAATGTGCGAACAGCCTCTGTATACATCCAAGGAGTTTTAATAAGATAAATATTTTGTTTTACGTTTTCTAGGGAGTTTAAAACCATAAGTGTTTTAGTTTGAGGCTTTATTAAGAGCTCTGTTAAGATTATAGAAGATTGTTTTTACAGTTGAAACTGTTTGAAGTTTCCATGTAACTAATGATGTTGTTTTGTATTTTCCCATACTTCACAGTGCTTTAAAAATTTATCATTTCATTGTATAGAAATGAAGAGCCAGTTATTTGTACCAATTATGTTTATTGATAAAAGGAAACTTAAACTACAAAAAGAAGATGCCTAAAATTTCCACCCAACATCAGTCTATGTTCAGAAAATTACTTAATTCGCTTCTTTAATCAAAAACGGCAAATAAATTCCAGTGAGTTCTAATCATCTCCTTCTAAAAGTAAACAAAAATGAAAGCTGCACTAATAACTGAGAAGGATCAACAAAATTGAAGAACTCCGACTCTTCAGGTAGCAAAACACGATTTCTTTCAACGAAAAATCTTCGTCTAATCAGCGATCCAATGCATTAAGTCACTTAAGTTAATTAACTTTGCCTTTTAGGCTCGAGAGCTCAGGATGAAGAGCACAACAAAGTCTCAAGAATCGCGTGGAATTTGGACGTAATTATTTTTCGAGAGATGCTCAGTTATTTCGATTTTCGACACATACACAGAAATCCTGTTGATTGGATATCCGGACTCGCTTTAATGTATATATTTTGTTTCTAATTTACATTTAGATGACGCTTTGATTCCGTTAAAATGGTTCTCATTTAACAGGAGCAGCATAACATCAAATAAGGGGCGCTTTATTTAAAGAAGGAAATGCTACAAGTCTCTTCTTAGGATATTTAATTCGATAAATTTAAAATAGTGAACTCATAGTTAGACACAGAATATGTTTGGCGAAGACAGAAGCGAACCACAAAATTGGAGCAATAAATAATAGGCAAACCTATTAATATGTTTACATAGTAAGTCGCGCGCGAAAGCTGAATAGAAAATGGCGTTTAAAGTGTTATATGACATGTTCTTTAAAATAATTTTCAGCAGTTTTAGCTGTAGAAGTAATGTCTGTGAGCTAAAACATTTACTCCTGAAGAAGGGGAAGCTATGGCTATGTCTGATCGCTCTCGAAATCGACAGAGCTTGGTTCGAAATCCACATCAACTAAAATTACTTTTTGATTTAATTTCTACAGTCTTTTAGAAGTATTTTGCAATAAGTTTCTTGTTCCTTCATTGCAGTAATATGTACCTACCTCTGTATTAAATTGCTGACCATGTACTATCAACCTATTCGTCAGCCTACACGTTGGTGTTTTGATGTGACAATTAATACCATCTACGTTTCATGTGGCTTTTCCGCACTTATTACAGTATTCACAAAAAACATTTGTGTTCGTGAATCCAGGAGGCGTTTACCCTAAATTTTCCGTTTTCGGTGCCATAAATTTTGTTTTGTCTATAAATTTTGCATTTTGGGTGTCATAAATTTTGTTTTGTTCATAAATGTTATGTTTTTAATGCCATAAATTTTGTTTTGTCTATAAATTTTGCCTTTTGGGTGTCATAAATCTTGTTTTTTTTCATAAATGTTATATTTTTAGTGCCATAAATTTTGTTTTGTTTATGAATTTTGCGTAAATTTTCTATGCCATTAAATTTATGCAGTGGTTTGATTGTTTAAAGTAAGTGTAATTATCCTTATAAATAAGCAAGCGTATATCATGTCTATATCAAAAATATAAAAGCAGATAAGAGAGACCAAAATAAAACAGACTTCGTAATTAAATGTATTGTCCAAATAGCGCGTAGAGTTTGTGTAGAGTGCTACTGAGTGGGAGATAAAATCGTTCTACATCCGTGACTTGTCATTCCCCGGACGGATTTCGAGTGATATTCATCGATACCCAAAAGCAGAACTGGCATGCATTGTATTTGTACGTGTTGATAAATTCCCCATAACATTAACTGTAATGCCGAGAGAGGGCGCTTCTTCTGTTTTATGTTAATGTGTGAGTAGAGGAGTTTGAGATGTGAACCGAGGTATATTGAACCTTCGATGCAAGTTCTGCTGTTTTAATAAATAAATATAATGTGGCAATCTTTCTTTGTGATGAAAGAGGAGTTTTTAATCTTGAACCCTTTTTATTATGGTGAACCAGGCCGGGAAGATTGTCGTTTGTTTCAAAATGCAATATAATTTGATGTTCTTCGAATGTGTTTCGATTTCATATAGTGTATGCCGATTGTGTTCGTTCTGAAAAATGAAAGTTTTCTCCTGATTCAATGAATTGGATACTCTACAATTGGATGTGAATTTGGGTAAGATTATTAAATCTTAATCTGCAACAAGGTAAGCTTCACTATTCTTTATTGTTAAATATGAATCTTATATTGCAAATTACTTCTAACTCCTCTTCTTAACGTTCTAAAATCGAAAGAGAAACTTAGTTAAAGAATATCAAGTTAATTTGAAAGAATAGAAATTGATTTCAAAATGGAAATAGCAAAGGCTAAACGAACTGCATTAAGATCTCTTACAACAAGATTAATTTCTAAAATCGAAAGTAAAATATTAGAAAATGAAATAGAAGAAGAAGAGTTGGAAGAACTTTCAGAACAACTAAATTTGAAGTCTAAACAACTAAAAGAAATTGATTCTGAAATCCAAAGTCAAATTACAGATGTTAAAGAAATTGAAACCGAAATTATTAAATGTGATGAGTATCATGAAAAATTGATTAATTGTACATGTAAGTTGAAAGTTGCTATTAATAAATGCAAACCAGTTATACAAAGAACACATCAACAACCTGTTAGTTTGTTAAAATTAGAAAAACAATTTGTTAAATTACCTTCATTATCAATAAGAAGATTTGATGGTGATCCTGCCGATTGGCAAAGATTCTGGGACCAGTTCGAATCTTTGATACACAAAAATGAAGATTTATCTAACGTTGATAAATTTAATTATTTACATTCATACTTAACTGGAATAGCCGCGAATGCAATTAAAGGTATTACGCTGACAAACAACAATTATGACGCAGCTATAGTAACTTTAAAGGAAAGATTTGGGAAAAGAACTTTAGTTATTAATTCTCATTTAACTAAGTTGCTGAATCTAACACCTGTTAGGAAATCATCAGATGTCTCTTTGCTTAGAGAACTGTTAGATACTTGTCAAACAGAAGTTCGTAATTTAGAAGCATTAGGGGTAAATTCAGAAACTTATGGATCTCTATTGTGTAATATACTGATTAAATTACTACCGCAAGATATTGTTCTAGATATTACTAAAAAATGCGAATCAGATGAAGATTGGAAGGTTTCGAGAATAATTAATATTCTAAAAACGGAAGTTGAAAGTAGGGAAAGAACATTATTTCTAATAAAGAACAAGCATTCAAATGAATACGAAACAAAATTCCAAACCCCATCAGGAAGAATTAGTGATACAAATGCAAAGTTACAAAACCGAAACACTTTCGTGAAGATTCAGAACACACCTTCGGCGATGTCATTTAGTACCGCACACACTATATGCATATTCTGTTCTGCGCCACACGATTCGTTTAAATGTAAAATGTCACCACAAAATAAATTAGAAATTTTAAAGAATACTAAACGCTGTTTTAAATGTTTCAAAATGTATCATATTAGTAAAAACTGTTATTCTAACAAACTTTCTTGTTTCAAATGTAAAAGTGGAAGTCATCATAGTTCCATTTGTTTGGTTAATAACCGAAATAATAATTCTGCAAAAATTAATCAAACGAATAAGCCTTAAGATAAATGTAAAGAATCACTGAACTTAAATTGTGATGCTGAGAATATTCAAATGTCAAATAATTCTAATTCTGAAATTGTCAGTTCAGTTTCACAGTGTAATGCTAGCATGACATGTTCAAAAAATGTTTATTTACAAACATGCACAGTTGTTGCGAAATCAGAGTTTAACTCTAAAATTGCCAGGATTCTTTTGGATAATGGATCCCAAAAATCTTTCGTAAATGAAAATTTAGCGAATATTCTTAAACTAAAACCTATTCGCTATGAGCTACTTTCTGTTTATTCCTTTGGAATGCAACAAGCAACACAGAAAAAGTATCCAGTTGTAGAATTCGAAATTAAAGCGAGGAATAACGCCCACACATTCAAGATCGAAACACTCGTCATACCATGCATCTCTGGCGCCATAATTTCCCCTCCGAATAAACAAATATCAGAATTTATGACTAATCGTCATTTGGAGCTAGCTGACTCATGCTACGGAAATAAATATTTGGATGTTCAAATCCTTATAGGATCAGATTACATCTGGGAATTTATTTTAGACGAAAAAATCGCAATTAGCAAGCATATAGGCGCAATAAAAACTGTCTTTGGATGGGTAATTACTGGTTCAGAATTTAGAAAAGAGGAAGCTTGTTCACAAAATATTGCCGTTATGAAGAACGCGGTAATAAATAATGACATCAGAACATTTTGGGAATTGGATTCTATTGGTATTTTGACAGAAAGTGAAGAATTGTCTATGAAAGATAAACAAATAATTGATCAATTTGAAAATTCTTTATCCTTTAATAACGGTAGATATCAAACTAAATTGCTTTGGAAATCTAACCCTGATGAATTAAATAATAATTTTCAAATTGCGAAAAGGCGTTTTGAGATTTTAAAAGCTAAATTGGATAAAGATATAGAAGTGCGTGAAGAATACACAAAAATAATTGAAGAACAGCTACAAAATGGAATTGTTGAAGTATATGAGAATAAAGATCTCGAATCAGGTTATTACATGCCCCATAGAGCAGTGATAAGACCAGATAAAGAAACTTCTCGCGTTAGAATTGTTTTCGATGCATCAAGTAAAGGAGAAAATTCTAAATCCTTAAATGATTTGTTAGAAGCTGGACCTAATTTAAATCCTAACATATTAGATGTTATTCTTAAATTTCGAGAACACAATATCGCTTTTTCCGCTGACATAGAAAAGGCATTCCTCATGATAAGTATTGCCGAGGAAGATCGTAAATACTTAAAATTCTTTTGGTTTCAAAATGATAATTGGAAATCGTTCAAAATTATGAACATGACACGTTTACCATTTGGGATTACTACCAGTCCATTCATTCTAGCAGCTACAATAAAACACCATATTAAAAAATACATCACTAAAAAACCCGAAAGTTATGAAATGCTCAATTCATCTTTATATGTTGATGATTTGTATTATGGAGCAAATACAGTAGAAAGGGCGTATCAGCTGTCATCGGATGCAGTAACTATTTTAAAGTACGCGAGTATGAATTTACGTAAATTTAATACAAATTCTAAGAAGTTAAAGGACATGTGGTTAAAAAATGGTTTATCCATGAATGATTCCGCTACACAAGCTAAAATTTTAGGTCTTAATTGGGATACAGAAAACGATTCTATTAGACTAGATTTAAAGTCTTTAGAATCATCTTTAATTAGCTGTGTGTCATATACTAAAAGAACAGTGTTACAAGTTGCAGCTAAAATCTATGATCCTACTGGATTTATATCTCCGTTTGTGATTAGAATTAAAATCCTGCTGCAACAAATTTGGGTAAAAGGTCTTGATTGGGATGAGCAACTTCCAAAAGATATTGAAACTGAATTTCAAAAATGGCTCGCAGAAATAACTCATTTACAAGGGATGTCGATTGACAGAAAATATTTTCAGAATGTTAATAGGCTAAATAGTGACATTTCTTTACATATATTTTGTGACGCAAGTAATAATGCATATGGAAGTGTAGCATATTTTAGATACATAAATAAGTTTGGTGAAATTAAAACAAGTTTCATCTTATCGAAAACTCGAGTAGCTCCTCTTAAAAGCTTAACACTACCCCGGTTAGAATTGATGGGAGCAGTTACTGCAGCAAGAATTGCAAAATATCTAACTAAATTATTTAATCATATTTGTCAACATGTATATTTCTGGACAGACTCACAGATCGTATTACATTGGATCAAAGGATCTTCTAGGAACTGGAAACCCTTTGTCTCCAATAGAGTTGCAGAAATTCAAACCTTGACGAATCCCACTAATTGGAAACACTGTAGCGGTAAAGAAAATCCCGCAGACTTATTAACCAGAGGTTTGAGCGTGAATTATCTGAAGAATTGTTCACTTTGGTGGTATGGTCCAGAATGGTTACAAAATCAGTGTACTAATTGGCCAATTCAACAGAATTTTGACATAGAGAACGATGAACAATTAGAACGCCGTACTAAGATATTTGTTTGTGACGTTATTGTGAAAAAAGATGAACAACTATTAGACATAAGAAAATTTAGTAGCGTGTTGAAATTTCTGAGAATTGTGGCATGGATCAAACGTTTTGTTGCTAAAGCAAGAAAACTATCAGCTAATAGTGGACCATTAAGTGCTTCTGAAATTCAGGATGCTGAAGTATTTTGTGTTCGCAAAGCTCAGATGGATTTCTTCACACCTGAAATTAAGGCACTTCAATCTGGCAAATCAATTTCTCCGAGCTCTAGTATATTCAGCTTGGCACCATTTCTTGATAAAAACCAAATTCTTCGAATTAAAGGAAGACTAGAAGGTACTGAGTATACAGTCGACGAAAAACATCCAGTTCTTCTTCCTAAAGACTCCAGATTTACTGAATTAATTGTAAAAAGAGAACATAACAACGTTCTACATGCAGGGGTGGCTACAACTTTAACAAAAATGCGACAGAAGTTTTGGATTCCTAAAGGCCGCCAATTAGTGAAGAAAGTCATAGGAAGCTGTCTGATATGTCGAAAATATGCAGCAAAACCAGCGAAACAAATGACAGCTCAATTACCCAAAGAGAGGATTACAGAAACACCACCTTTTTACGTTACCGGTGTGGATTTCACGGGTCCTGTTTACATTACATCTGGAAATGGGAGTCAGAAGTCGTACATCGTATTGTTCACGTGCGCCGTTACACGGGCATTACATCTGGAACTTGTTTCCAACATGTCTGCAAACAAATTCATTTTGGCCCTCCGACGTTTCATTTCAAGAAGAGGCAACTGTCGTACCTTTTATTCGGATAATGCGAAAACCTTTAGGTATGCTGCTAAAGATTTGCAATATTTTTACAGTATAATTAAAGGACAAGACTTTCAAAATTTTCTAGCAAATGAAGGCTTTACCTGGAAATTTATCGTTGAACTTGCCCCATGGTGGGGAGGCTTCTACGAGAGTCTTATGAAGAGCATTAAGGAACCTCTGAAAAAGATTTTAGGCAGAGCTCAACTAAATTTTGAAGAATTTATGACTGTGTTGACCGAGGTTGAAAATATTGTGAACAGACGACCTTTGACATATGTTTATAATGACTTGCATGAACCTGAACCGCTTACACCGGCTGATTTTCTGTTGATCGGACATACAATTGAATATCCATGTAATTTTGCTGAAATCCTGAATACTTCTCCAACTAGAGAAGGTCTACTGAAACGAAAACAATATCAAACAACACTTCTAAAACATATCTGGAAAAAATGGAAAAATCAATACCTTCTCAATTTACGAAATGCTCATTTCTTCGATACTCCTGAAAGTAAGAAGAATCTTAACGTTGGTGATATAGTTTTACTTGAGGGAACAACAAAATCTAAGTTCTTGTGGAATTTAGGTCGAATAATTCAAGTGTTTAAAGGACGTGATGGTCTTGTTAGATCATGTATGGTGAAAACTAAAAGAGGGGACTTTAAGAGACCTGTGCAGTTAATATACCCTCTTGAACTATCAGACTGAAAATGAACTGAACTATCAACTTTTATTTAACATTTATAGTCTGTGTTTATCTAAATAATTTTTAGTTAATCACTTGAGTTAATTCTAATAATTTACTGTTTATAATTCAAGTTAATATTTACCTTTTGAGTAACTTTTGAATTTTTATGCTATTAATTGTTTGTTGATTTTATAGCTTTCTTTTTTTTTTTTGCTTATGTTTGCATCAGGTAATGTATCTGATATTGATATGTAAGTAGTTTTCTTACATTTGTTATATATTTTTTGTATGCTGATATAGTGATAATTTTGTAAAAATTATCAGGTGGGGAGTGTTGATAAATTCCCCATAACATTAACTGTAATGCCGAGAGAGGGCGCTTCTTCTGTTTTATGTTAATGTGTGAGTAGAGGAGTTTGAGATGTGAACCGAGGTATACTGAACCTTCGATGCAAGTTCTGCTGTTTTAATAAATAAATATAATGTGGCAATCTTTCTTTGTGATGAAAGAGGAGTTTTTAATCTTGAACCCTTTTTATTAGTACGGGTGCGAATGGAAAGAGAGCAACTCAAGGATATCAAAGGAAGTACATGGGAATCGTTCGATGCATCTCTTTTAAGTAGCTGCTTTGTTTTACCCGCAGCCTGATAAATAAAATGCATATCGGCGAATTTTGCATTCAAGTAGCGATGCATACCGCTCGAAAGCCTCATGAGAAACGACTATTTACGTCAGCTGAAAGTTTTTAACCTCCGCTCGATAGTGCTCTGTATCACCTCAAGCTGCGATTTCTGCACACACATTCCATTACAAAATCTGCTTGTTTCAGCTTATTTTTACCATAACTTTCCGATCACCCTGTATAATAAACACACAGACCAAATGGTCTGTGTTTTTCGAAAACTTACGTCACGGCACATCATTCTAAAAATATTCTGAAATAGACATTCTCTATATACCAATCGCAAGCCTGGGAAGGAAATGAAATTAAGCTGCCTATTTATTTGCAAAAGACTTAATTTTTTCCATGCAAATATTTCTCCCCTCTACGAGAGTTTTGTCTCTCTTACTTCAAAGTGCACTAAAGCCAGAAAAATGCTGATTGATATTACTATTTACGTTATACTGATTGTTTAATTATTTACATCTATCACAGGCCCGGAAGTAATCTCACTGATAAATATATTTCATCTTTCGTCCCGGGTTCGATTCCGGTAGCCTAGTGAGCTGATAGTACATGATCCGTACGGTTCTTCCATGCAAAATAATGAATACGATCCACTGTTTTTTAGAAGGTCGTCCGCTCACCGCTGATGGAGTGGATTATACTGCTGAGCACTGGTAGTTTAACCTGGGTTCGAATACTGATGAACGATTGATGTTTTCGTGTTTCTCCTGATACATAACATGTATATCAGCCATTTTACTTTGACAGCATTCCTCCTTTAGACATAAAACAATCGATTTGTTTTTGCTATGGACAGTTCATCTAACCTAAAAAGTGTCTTACCAAAATACCCCATCTTAGACGTAATAAAATAAACAAATTTATTCCATAATTATTCAATTTCTCAAATCATTTACTCAAATTCGAATAAGTCAAGCCACACGGATTTGACTAAACACCAGATCATATTAATGACACTTTACAATCCCACTGGCTTCTAGATCCTATTGAACAGTCCGGCACTTGGGAGCATACAAACTAAGCAGATTGGATGTCTCTAACCACGTCTTGGAGCAGCTGAAAATAAAGCTGCGCAGTCTTCAAAAGAAAGGGAAGCGGCTTAAATCTCCAAAGGCAGAAAAGGCATCTTCCGAGAAAGACGGCAGTCAGCTCTGAAGCAATCAAGCTTCTTTCGTCTTTTTTCGCAATAAAAAAAAATCGGGGACGAATAAAAGGAGCTGAACGTTTTAAGCATTACGTTCACCTATTCCCGAGTTGATCCGGATCAAGATGACGGCTTTTCTTTCCTTTTTTCTTCCTTTTCTTTTTTCGCTTTATTTTTTTTTCTTTATCTACTCATCTCTCCATGAAAATGTTCCTTTCTTTTAATGTTCGTTACTTGCCCAGACAACTTTTGTGGCAAGCTGCGCAGTGGGAATTTTAGTGCTTCGCACATAAAACTGCACTTAAAAACATGGTAAATTACGGAAAACTGTTCTTTAGTTGAAAACCTTCATTTATTTAATATTGAAGTGTCATTAGGTTACCTAGAAGCAGGAGAGATGAAAAATATGCAATGCCCTCGCCGGAACTTAAACCACGGACCTCTCGATACGCACCGAGTGTGCTGACCACTACACCACGAAGGCATGCAAAGAAGGCGGGAGAAATACCTTATAATATGAGTTATTAAAATGTACAGTTATTTAATTAAAATTGTTACCGAAATTACTTAAGACTGGCTATTTCTCCTTTTACTTTTTCTAATTCTTTATTAATTGATCTAACTATAAAATTTTTTATCAACTATAATGAGAATCACTGTTGAAGGAAAATCGTACCACGTTCTATGCTCAAAAATTTTTTTTTTTTTTGTTTAGAAATCAGCATTGAACAACATAAAAAATTAGTCACAACCTTTATTTACTCGTATTTAGCAAGCGTTCTTAAACATTAACCATAACCGACTTTTCGTTTTCACTTCGCATTCTTTATTCGCTCATCTATTTATAAATATATTTTTCTTTTATTGGGAATCATAGGCAAAGACTGTTTTATGTCGCGCGTCACGTCACGTCTATTACATAGGCACTTCAAGTCCATTTCTTCCCGCCAGACCATGACACATAACCATGGCAACGACTACTGCTGAAAAAAGGCGAGCTCTTTAATTTGTTAAAATCCTCTGATTCCCTCTGTGTGGAGGTAATACCATACGTTATGATCATATATGAGAGAAGGGTCGCTACGACTTTGAAGTGCCTATCTTGAAAGTAAAATACTCTAGTGTAGTCTTCAACATGCAAGACAGTATCAAAACGCATTGAAAATCAGCTAAATTTTTTTTTTTTTGTTAAAGCCTTCAGCGCTTTAATTAAAGTTATTATCGAACATAGTTAAAACTGACTTCGCTCTTTTCTTTTTTTCATTTATCTTTCTCTGTTCGTTCATCTGCCCATAAAAAATATTAATTCTGTTTAATACAAATTACCACTAAAGATAATTTTTGTGGCAACCTACTTATTTAGAATTTTAATTTCCTACATTGAAAAAATAGTCAAAACTTATTTAGCTTAGGAAATAACCAAAACCATTTTTTCTTTTATTCGCTCGCCTGCTAACGAAAATGTTCTTCTCGTTTAATGGACCTCATATATAGAAGATTTGTGGCCTCTCATGTGCCCAGTAGAAATTTTAGTTTTCCAGGCAAAAAACCGCATTGATAAAACACGAAGAAATAGTTTAAAACCATTTTTAGTTAAAGATGTCATGGAAATCAGTTAAGATCGACTATTTTCTTTCTTTCGTCCCTTCTCAATTTTCATTCATGATAATATTTGTTTCTTAATTACCTTAATGTACGACAATATTTTATGAATGGGAATAATTAACAGTGAATGAATTTTCAACATGTTCGTATTGGAAAGTTCAGTTTTCTTGCATAAAAACTCGCGTTGAAACAAACAGAATATTTGTTAAAAATCACATAATGAAGATTAAACATGATAAAGTAGTTAAAATAATTCAGTATAATTAAAGAGCTTCAACATCGTCGCCAGTGCAGCGAAGTTAGGTATTTTTTAAGCAGAAGTCATGAAAAATAAGCAATGCCCTCGGCGGGACTCGAACCACGGACCTCTCAAATACGCGTCGAGGGTGCTTAACACTACACCACGAAGGCATGCGAAGAAGGCGAGAGAAATACCTTATAGGATGTGCTTGCTTTAAAATTATTATTAATTCGTTCAAGCTTTCCACCTCATAACTTATTTTTTCCATATATGGGTACCATATACACTGACGAAATAAATGAAGAGAATTTTCATATTTTACCTACGATCTCCAGAACTACTGGACAGGTTTTAATAAAATTTGGTGTAAACATAGATTGATATAATACAAACAAAATAAACAATCAACAGTTATAATAGACACACATGTTCGTGTCTAACACTCGTGGGAGTCTGAAGGTCTGAAACAGCGGTTGCAGAAGACACAAAAGAAATGGGTTAATAGATGGTATAGTCCCCTCTTACAGCCATAAAGGCCTCGCAGCGTGATGTCATACTGTAAATAAGGCAGTTTATCACTGCCTGTGGCAATTGGTCCCGCTTATTCAGCAACGCTATTTTCAGTTCCTGGATGGTTCTCGGAGGAGGTTTGCGAAATGCAATTGCCTTCTCAGAGCGTCCCAGACATGCTCTACAGGGTTGAGGTCTGGAGATATGGCTGGCCAATCCATCCGGCGAATATCCTTACTCTCGAGAAATTCGTCGACCAGAAGAGCTCTATGTGGCCTCGCGTTGTACTCGGGGCCCACTGCTTCCCCGGAAAAGGCGAACATAGCGCTCCAAGACCTCATCCCTATACCTCACACCAGTCAAAGAGCCTCTGTCAAAGACGTGGAGAGGTGTGCGTTCATCCAACATGATGCCTGGCCAGACCATTACACCGCCACCCCCACAAATGTTGATTTCGCGAACATTGGATGGTAGGTAGCGGGACCTGGCACTCTCCATATGAAAGTATGGCGAAAATTAGTATTAGACTAAAACTAACTCCAATTAGGCTAAAAAGGAACTCGTCGGTGAACAGAACGATCGCCCATTGCTCCGTACTCCAATCACTATGCTGCCAGGACCATGCTAATAGGACTCTCCTGTCCGTAGACGAGAGCGGGACACAAACAGATGGTCTTCTGGCAAACAACCCTCTCTCATTCAGTAACAGTCACCCTTGTTACACGGGTTCCTGTGGCTGCATACAGGTCCCGAGAGAGCTGAGAGGCTGTAGCCCCTCTGTTACGCCTCGCTAAAATGGACAGAAAGCGATCTTCTATGGCCTTCCTCGCTCTTGGACGACCTTGCCCAGGCTTTCTCTCGATGGATCCAGTATCCTGGAACTGTTTCCATAGGTTGCACAAGACGCCGGGCGTTAAAGTAAACTCTCTGCATATCTGGATTTGCTATTGGCCTGCTTCTAGCCTCTCCACAATTCGCCACCTCATTCCATCATCTAAACGTTGGTGGTTACTTATTTTTACTCTTCCGTTTTAAACTAGAGAGCGCAATTCGTCTTACCCTCCACTCGCATATAAAGCCTGCTTCGCCTACGCACACGTGTACGCTTACGCATTTGCCGTACAAGATTTGCATTTTTATCTAGAAGCAGTGGTTTTTCCTTCAGTTCAGTTCTTTTCATGCAATTGGATAAAATATGCAAATTCTCTTAATTTATTTCACCAGTGTAGTATCCCAGATAGAATCGATAACGGTTAAATCGAGGCTAGGACTATTTTGATCACGTAAAAGCATTCTACCATGAATGAAATTTATTAATAGATGAATTATTTCTTTAGCCATCGTCAGACTAGACTGAGGAAAAGGAAAATTTTGTGGTTCTTGTTGATTCGCATGGTAGCCTGTCAACTGGTTCTTGGTAGCAGCTGCTGCAAATACCCTGGTCTTGGTTATTTTTCACCCTGCAGGTGGAAAGGGATAATTCTGGTTTCGTGCTTTTTAATGAATTCCATTTAAATTTCGAAATATTTACTGATAGAAATTTTTTTGGTGGCATTTAATTTTAATGGAATATGTAACAAATGATCTATTATTCTAAGATGCAGAAATCATATGAATGATTAATTCTAAAATCATTGAAATGATTAACTCTTATAATAGAAACCTTCACACCTAGTGCGAAGATCAGTGAGCGTGTTCAAGCGGACTAATCACTAGCTACCACGCGAATCAATAATGAGAAAAGATTACCTGTGTTTTCTTTTCTCAATCTTTTCTGCCGATGATTACAGAATAGTCATAGATCTCATTAATTATTAAAACGCATGAGTTTTTAGTTAGTAATTTGATTGTTCATTAAAATTACATTCAGTTTACTATTAAATACTATATTATTATTAAATTATAAACCCTCACACTTAAATTAAAGAACGAAAAAAGAAGACATTATAATTGCTTAAAAGTTTTTAAAAACAGATAAGAAATTTAAATAAAGCAGCAAAATTAAACATGCTAATTGCTTTTGCGAATGGAAAATAATACATTCGGTTAAATGCTTTAAAAACTAAAACTGGATAAATTACAGCTATTAATATTAGACAAATCAACTCAGCTTCAGCGAGAAGGTCTTGAAATAATTGAAAAAAACCTAACTTTTCGCAAATTAATTAAAATTAATTTTGTTGAGCAGAATATCGGTTTTAGCTCATAATAAAAAAAAAGTTGCAGTTAATATACTTTGAAAAATTTTACCCTGTTATACTTTTAATGAAAGAAACTTTTACGTTAAACAAAAGAAAGTGAAAATAATCATATCCTTTTCCAATGTATTCCCATGTGGATGAATATTTCAGTGAGTCAAGAATTTTATCTAAACGACAGTTGCATTTTACTACTTTTTCAATATGCAATGAACATTGTAAAAGATAAATCTGCTTTAAAATGTACACTAATACAATATAAATATTTTAAAATCTTATACTCTGCATATCTTTCCCATTATTTTGCCCCACCTCCTAATAACTAAAACATGAAGATTATATAAGTCGCTGTTCTAGATTTATTTCATTATTTCAAGCAATTACTATTTGTTTTTCTGAAAGCACTTATAACAAGGCAACTCTTACTTTAAAGAATAACTAATTACGAAAAAACGGCGTTCTAAGTAAGCGTTTTTACATATTCAGAATTATAAATTCCGAGAAGATTTTTAAACTTCTTTTTTAAATTCTTATATAACAAATAATGCCACAGTGTGTCGCTCTTGTCTCATATCTAAACCGAGTTCAAAAATTAACTGTGGCCTTACCAATAAATGTTTTCTGTCCTTCCAGTGTACGGCAAGAACATAAATTTCTTTCCGTTTCATAGATATATTCTATGCCCTACTTTTCTTATTTTTCTGCATGTTTTATTCTAATTCTTTTGAATGGCATTTATGCAGAATATATTAATTATACTGCCGCTTACTTTACGACTACTTGATATTCTTTACAACATAAAATAATAATTCTATAGAGCGATATTCTGCGAGCGAAAACGAGTATTCATGAAAATAAACTGCGCCTTTGTTTTGACTGCAGCACAGAGCTACGAATTAACCGACTGGATGTGTAAAGATCATGGAAAAGAAATTTTGAATTTCTTGCATCTCTCCACAGAAGCACGTCTAAGGCCAGGTGAAACCAAAACGACCAAAAGAAACTATACTGAATTATTTCCCATTATTTTATTTCTGTTCTCTATTTCACTATAGAGTATAATGTAATGAAAATTCTAGAAAATATATTATTCTTTCGCCAGGAGTTTAAGACACTGAGCCAGTAGCGGGGATCTTCAGAACTTACTGGCTCTATATAATAAGCATTACACCACAAGAGTTCGTGGAACAAATAGTGCATGGTTTTGGCCATGAAGAGGCCCAGTATGATAACACATATTCAACAAATTCTTAGAAAAAAAACTATACTGAAGTGAGTTTTGCATTTTTCGATTACATATCGCATTTCATCCGTTTGGAAAAGCATCGAAAATGTTACTATCACACTTACGATAATGCAAATACTTGATGAAAAATAGTAAAGTTGGCTAACTATACAGATGATAACGTATCACAAGATAGAACTCTCACAAAGTACAGCGAAACTATTTAACCTTGGCATAGGTGCAAAACTGATTGTCTTGTCAAGTCAATGCTGAAGCCGCCAGATCTGCGGACATGAATGTTGCCCAGCACAGTGTCGGTGATTATAAAGCCTTACTGCCTGTAATGTCAATCCTACGATTTCCCCATTAACTATTTCACCATCTTCCCCGAGACAGATTCGTCGATTTGAAAAGTGTCTTCAAAAATCAGATAAAGTACACACTCGTAGGAGTTCAGCATAGTGTAGATTGTTAACCACCTCAGAGACTCGTCGTTTCGTGTTTTCCAATCCCCCAGAATGCAGCAAAAATAGAAAGAGGTGACTGATAGCTTAATTGGTCTCGCTCTCTCCATAGCGGGTTTGTATTAGGATCACACAAATAAGTTTACTTAAAAAGACAGGAAATAGGAGTGCACTTCTGACTCCTTTCTTCTGGCATTAAACTTGAACCATTGCTCATCTGAAAGCAAGCCCTTAGGAGATCGTCTTTGTTCATTTTCAGACTATGGAATAGAAAAAACAATTCGTTTGGGTATGAAGACGGTAATCACTATCCTTGAGTGTGACAAGCAGGCAGTTCTCTAAGTAGGTCTTGACAGTTGGTGAAAAGCAAGGGAAGAAATATTTCTAGCATCGCCTAAGCCGATAGTTTTAAATAACCACTTACTTTGAATTTGGACATTAACACCACATTTTCTGACCATTTCTGTCTTGCATTATGTACAAATTTAAGGCTGTCCATGTCGCCCTTCACCGAAAGTTTGCATCACAAGAAATGACGTAACGGAAGTTTCGAAGCCTGCACTTCGATTTATAATGCACTGCAAGCCATACATTGTAACCAATAACTACATTCTGCAGCAAGCCACAAGTTGTAATGAATGATTAAAAATCATTACAAAGCATAAGTTCTTCGATTTCAGAATACTCATTCACAAATTACCTCTCCTAAACATACAATATTATACTTAACACTATGATATAGAACACAAATATTAACAGTAATCAACAGATTCAAGGTAAAAAAAAATATAAGCTTTCTAGGCTAGAATACCCCTGATATTTACTAAAGCCATTCTGATCAGTATAATGGTTAAAACCCTTACCTGCTGTATCACTGGACACGAATACCAAGGACGGCATGGATGTTTGCAAGTGTATAATTGCAGAGGAACCACTATACACTTAGAAATGTATGTTAAATATTATATAAATACAACTCTGTATAATATTATACATTGTATAAATATGGTATGCTGTACAAATGTGGCACTGTAGCACAGGGAACTCAAAACACACGGCGAACTGAAAGTCCTCCCATGTGGTTTGGTGGTAGGGGAAGACTAATGGAAGAGCCTCGAACTGTCCCTCATAATGTTCTTTATCAAAACTAGAGCGTAGCTTAACAGTTAGTGCGGTGGGACCACACCTGTACTGCCAATGGTAAACTTCTAGTATCCTGTCCCACTTACATTTTTATTTAATAGCTATCAAAAAATTCCAATCTTTTAAGCTAGCATTAAATGCAATCTGCAATAACTCGTTTCAAGCCACAAACTGTAACCAATGTCGTAATATTGAAAAGGATAGTACGTTAGATCAGTTGGTACGGTTACGACAGGTTAGATCACTTGTGACTCGAGGTAATGCACTCGAAAGACATCAAAATTTGGGAAGAACAATTATGAAAAGGAGTTTCAGAAGGAAATTGGCTAGCATTCACCGTATACAAGGGGGAAAGCGTATATATTTCATGCAGTGAATACCCCTCTTCAACTCGCGGAGCAGAACCTGGGATAAACCATCAATTTTCAACAGCCTTATTCGCTCAAACACTGGTGGACCACCGTAAATTTATAACTAATAAATATAGTCCGGTATAATTCAGTGCAAGTTACAAATTGCAAGCGGCAAATAAAATCCAAAGCAGACTATAAATGAAATAACCTCAAATTAATCCAACAACTATGTATCCAAAATTATCCAAGAATTACAATTTACGCTAAACACATAGCTGTCCTGCAAACATACGGTACAGAACAAACACACAACAGGAGACATATCAAAAATCTCGACATCCTTCTTGCTTACATCGAACTGCTCATAAGAGACTCAGCGTTAAACCGTATACCAAATACCTCCTGTCACCACGTGATTAAATAAGGTAAACAGCAGTTTACAGTACCAAATAAGGAAGTCGAAATTTAATTTGTGGACAACCCCCCTCTGAATATGCAGAGAAGGAAGAGAAGAGAGAGCGGCTGGATCGCAATCTTGCTACCTGGGGTCCCGGGAGGGACAGGTCAGCAGATATATACTCGGGGACGCTTGCATAGAGATTACATATTACCGCCTTACAGATCCAGCCGTATGGAAAATGGGATGGGGTCGCAGTGAGTCAGGTTGCGATGACGTCACGCCGGATAAATTAGATTAAAGATGACTCTATCGATCATTTTCGGTTCGACGATAATAATGTATTTACCCGGTTTTCTCTTTAAGCAGGTCCTCGTTACCTATTCAAAATGGATTTGTGGGATTTTTTGATTGGAAAAGGAGATTTTACGGGGCCCTTTTTTGTGTCCCTCCATCTTTTAGCTAAAGTCTGAGGGACCAAAGTTTGACCGCAAAATTTTCCAGTGCCGGGACTGTTGTAGTAGGTCAGTGACACAGACAAATATTGCTATTATAAAACAAACATTTATTTTTGATCAACTGAATGTTGTACTGAAATTAAGATTAATAGCTGATTGTCATAGATATCATAAGAGGTTGGAAGCTAAAAAGGACATCAAACGTTTAAAACACAGGATAAATATTAAAAAAAGTATTACATGAGGCATAAAGATGCTTTTAAACTAGAAATAATTATAAAGATTAAAACGGTAATAATACGAAGGAAGCATACACAATTTGCAAGCAATTTTATGAAAATCATTTATACACAAAAACTGCCCATCCGCTTTTCAAAATGATTTTAATGTCCGTTGAGACTTTAAAAAACTGATAAACTTGACTGAAAGCTGATTAAGAAATACTGTCACTGCATTCAACATTTTTAAACATTTTTTGAAATTTTAAAGCTATATTTTTTCTTTACTTTAACACTTTACTTTCTCGTATATTAATGTATTTAATGCATGCATTTTTTAAAAAATTAATAAAATAGATTTTTCAAATTCATTTTCAAACAAAATTAAAAGTCTATATTATCCATATGATTATAATACGATAATATAATCCAAACCTATATTATCGATGTTTTTGTTGTTTGGGCCAAATGTTAGTACTGAAAGGTCAAATAGAGTCAAAAGTATTTAAAACAGCCCTAGCGACATCGACGATTCTCGAAGAAGATGGCACCCTGGGGGGACAAAATCAATTCTGAAGAGCCCCGCTAGCATAGTAGTAGCACAGTCAAAAATGTGTACTGGAGAAAGCTGTGTACCAGGACAGTGAGGGCGGCAATTATAACTTCGCTGACCATCAGGGGATATTTTCATTCCTTTAAAATGTTTTGTTCTCAGTCTGACTATGGTAGCTGAAGTAATCGGTTGCAGTTTAGCTCGAGAAGAGAATTTTTCTAAACGTCTTGGAAGATGGCTATTGCATCTGCGTCGGCAAGGGGTAAACTGTTGGAAAGTTGAGTACCATTTCGGGCTTCTTTGATGAGGTAGTCGGCTTGCTCATTGCCGGATATATCGACGTGCTCTGGAAAATACTGTAAGTTGCAGGTTTTGGGGACAGCTATTATGAGCAGCTTTAATGTTTATGAGCATAACAATGTCCTGAGCAAGTTGAGTTTGTTCCTCTGAACCGTCTAGAGCGCAGATTTAGAATTAGAGAAAATTATGATGCCACTGGAATTCTGAACTGCCTTGGAGTAAAAAATATTCAAAGCATCCTTGATAGCTACGTTCGCAGGTATAATTTCAGATAGTTTCTCGAATAGAAATTTTATGGGGTTCATGTCCGACGTTTGCGTGCATAAAATAAATTACCATCGCCTCCGTTATTGAGGTCGAAGTCAAAGAAACCATACGTGTAAGCAATAACTAGATTACGAGCTGAGCTTATAAGCTCATTTATGGTGTGAGTGCCTTTCACTTTAAATAGTGTAACTGATATTATCGATAATACAATTAATTATATAGATATGGAAAATGTTTCAAAACTGTATTAATTTTTTATATACTTAGATGTACAACTATAATACATATTTACTGATATTTTTCGGTACTTTTTCTTCTAGCTGCTGAGGATTCGTATACGAATATACCATTTATGTTTCAAGACGACTAAACACGACCGCAAATGCATCAGATCTCAGACCTGCAATGGAAATATATAACACTTGCGAAGACAAAATAGGTATAAGGAAAACCTCTCGTAGAAGGAATATTAAAGGCATCGGCATAGAATGGGAGTGGCATAGAATGACGCAAAATGAATGCAAAATTTTTGCCATTTCAATTCGAATGAAAATTCTTGTTTTCTCGAAGATTAAAAGTGATGCAATTAGACATTAACTCTAGTGGTCTAATCATTCTGTTTTACTATGTATTCTGTTTTATACTGATAAAGATATAATACTTTTGCACTCACGAAAATACTTTTTTTAAATGCACATTTTACTTTTATTATAAACTTTATTGTTTTCATACTGCCGCGCACGTAATTAACTCCAAAAATATTTTAGATGCGAATATTAATTAATAATAAGCAACATGCATTTAAAATTTGCGATCAAGTTATAAGGTATATCTCCGACCGTCTTCGCATGCCTTCGTGGTGTAATGGTCAGCACTTTGACCGCGTATTCCAGCGGTCGCTGGTTCGAATCCCGGCGAAGGCGTTGCTCATTTTTCATCACTCCTGCTTCCGAAATAACCTAATGTCTCAAAGTTAGTTAAAAAGAGAGTCTATTCCTTTACATATTGCAGAGGCTGTGATAACCAAAATATATTTAATATATTGTTCAGCTTAGGAATCAACTTTTTATATGGTTCTTCCTATCCATGGAATATTTAAAATTAAATCTACTAATTCAAAAACATCTTCTTTTTACTTATATTATGTCAAGTGAAACAAACATATAAAAAAAGGTGAGGAAAAAGAATAAGTGATATGTTCCTTCTCGTATCATAATAATTAATTCTGTTATTATAATAGTTAACAGTATGACTTTACCCACTCAATAATCGTACCAATATTCACAGAAATATGCCCTGAGAAACTGGCCAGGCTGCCTCCTTCTGTTGGCAATGCAAACATTTCAGACTACTAATATACAAGAAAACAATATACCAACCAAGATATGCTTTCTAGCTGTAAAAATGAAAGCTTCAAATAACCAGAACCTTTTACTTGACCTTTCGAACCTAGACACATTATTCACGATACTGCAGCTGCTCGCACGCGGAGATCATCAGACAATGACAAAAACAGGAGGAATTTACACTTGATATTTTCGTATTACCCATCGTGCCTTACCTAAGTTGCTGTTACATTCGATGTCAGAGAAGAAATTACGATGCTTACACTAAACATTAATATAGCCAAAACTTAATGCAGCCTGTCATGCTAAAAGTGAAGCGCATCATTTAAAATTGATAGAAGTATTTGTGGTGACTCATCCACTTTAGGTTGCAACTTGCCCAACATAGCAAGATCATACTAAGAGACAGCTTTGTGATAAAGATGGATGGAAGACCCTCGGATCTATCCTGCGATTCTCTTTCAGAACTTGGAGGAAAATTGGCAAATTCTTGCCTACAAAATGTCCAAGGCCTAAGCCAACGACAGATCCAACCCTTGCCTTTTGATCAAAGTTCGTAGACCTGATCTGCCTTTAGGTTCAGATAAGGAAGTTCAGAAACAACAAGTACTAATAGACATATATTTTACAAAATGTACGAACAGAGCAGGTTCTTATGTTTTCCTCAAATATACAATATTCTTAAAATAATGTATAATAAGTATTATAAAATTAATACGCGAGATTTAATTATATTGGAGATCTCCCTTCGTGTGTAATAAACATAAAAATTTCTGGAAATAATAATTTGATATTAATGCAGGAAGATAAAAATCTCCCTATGCTGTTAAATGGCCTACCGCATAGAATTAAATATGAAAAATAGGCGTCGACCTACTTTTACACAGACATATACAATATTTTATATTGTATTTTTCATAATACATCGGAAAACGTCCGTGATCAGTAAAATGGTAATGAATTCATTAGTCTCCCAGGTGAAATGTAATATCATTTCTCAGCTAACTTTGCAAAGGGCGCAACTAATCAAATCAAAGTTTCATCCTTAAAATAAATAATTCGAAGCTGGTTGCCGGCTTCCTGGCACTAATTGGAAAAGTGTACTTGACGGTATAAGTAACGTGGAGTTGGTTAAGCGCTTCCGACAGTTCAGTTTGAAAAGAGAACCACGAAGAAGAAATTCATTGCATTCTCACTGAGAAACTAGATCGTTACAAGCTCAGTTAAGAATAAATGCAACTAAATTTAACTCACTTTTCTTGAAAGCAGTCACTTTGTTTTCAATAAAATACAAGCACACATACATACAAGAAAAATCCAAAACATTTCTGATAACATCCTCCTCACAGTGGTCAACCTCGTGATATACTGGTTAGATCGTTCAGTTAGCAAGTCGGAAAACCGCAGTTCGAATCGCAGCAAAGGCATAGTTGATATTACATGACTTCAATTATTTAATGAGCCTCTGCAGAAGTGCTCGAACTAAACCTGTGGTGAACGATACCACTGTACACCAAGTGTGAAAGTCAGCACTTGGCTCTTTTTCGTTTCTCAACCAAGTCGTCCTATAAATGAGAGTGAATATAAGGAATATATGCATTGCCTGTATGTGTTCTCTGAAGGTGGGAGTTAGCAAGACCAGCTTTCACGTGGAAGATAGGTTCGAGTCCCATTTATATTTCATTTTTTTTCAATCGCATCGAAGAACCCAATTAATCTTTCAAATTTGCTAGGTAAAAAAACAACAGCACAACTTTTTTCAAGACATACTACTTTTCCAGAAACACTTATTAACTTTCAGCAGAATCCTGGTTCAATATCCAATATCACTGCCAGATCGAATCTTTTTAAAACGATGACCTTGACGTAATGCTGGCAAAGCGGTATACGGTCCCTCCTAGCAGCAAATCTCTCTGATATGCTGAAGAAACCATCGTTCCGAGTGTAACAGGATTCTTGAGAAGCAAGCATATATTAGGCGAGGAAATCGAATTTCAATGTTCTGCCGAATCGTAATAAAATAATCGGTGGAAGATATCAATGCCACACAGAATGCCTTTCCACAGCCCCATCCCCCCTCTACTCATATTTTGTGTATGAGAGAGATATTAGGAAAAGGGAGACACAATCGGGAGCAAGAAAGATGGCTCATGTAATTTCTTTGCAAGAATTGGAAACGCTTCAAGTGCTGAAAGGAATTGGATAAACGCATGGATTAGTTCAAATGGTTGAAATGTTTCTGATAGCTAAATTGAGTAATGACTACGAGAAGAAGCATCGATCTAATAAATCAGTAAGGGAAATATAACACACAGTACGCTAATATTAATTTGGAATGTGAAAGTAGAATTATATAGTTTGTAAAGAAAATTAGAATACAGTTAAATTCCAAACTATTCGAGTTAAACGACGTAATCCCCTATTCAGATATTCAAAAAATCGGAACTATTAAACTGATTTATTTTTTTTCTCCACAGGTCAGATATCTATTTACTGCAACGTAAATGAGAGAATTCGATTGTTTCATCTATTTTATTTTATTTCAAAGATCTATTTGATCAAGTGAAATATCAAACGTATAATCAAACGTATGTTTTACAGATAAATACAGTAGTACTAATAAAAATATTTTTTTAAAGATTTTTATTAATGTTCCTTTATTTTCTCACACTGATCTTTGTCTCAAATGCTCTTTCTTGCAACTGTTTTTGTGTCAAAATGAATCTAATATTTCCTCATGTCAATTTTTTTTAAAGTAAGCTTTATCTTAATTTTCAGTTATATACATAGATTTCATTTTAAAAATAAAATAATTCTTTATTTGCGTCATTTAGGAAACTACTAAATATAAATCTTTCAAACACTATTTAGAATTATTTTACTTTTTCTTAAGGGTATTTTTGTAGTACGAAAAACTGTTGTGTTGTAGTTTAAAATATATATATATATATATATGTACCTAATGCACTTATCCTTCTGAGATAAGCTAAATGCATTCCTCCACCCCCCTTCCCTGATAAAGCGCTCACTAGTGGTCAAATAGTTAACAATAATAGTTTGACTTGGGTTCGAAACCCGACGAACAGCTGGCTGCTTTCAGTTTTCATAGTTTCCCGTCAGTCCGATGAACACGAGTCTTCCTTTAGTAAATAAATAAATAAAATGTGTGGGCATCACTTGATTTCTTTGTTTCATCTATTTTATTTATTCTTAGAAATAAGATTAAATATTTATTATTTTTATTTTTGCAAAGCACAGTACGAAACCCATTTTCTTAGACAATGTTCAAAAATGAAAATCATTTATTTCGATAAAGATACAACCTATTTCTATTTAAACTAATATAAAACACTAATATTACTTTATAGAGACATTAGGAATTTTTTTTAAAGCAGGAAATATGAAAAATGAGCAATTCCCTCGCCGGGACTCGAACCACAGACCTCTCGAATACGCGCCGGGCGTGCTGACTACTACACCACGAAGGCATGCTAAGAAGGCGGGAGAAATACCTTATAACTTAATAATCAAAATTAAAATACATGCCAGTAAGAAATAAAATAAAATAAAATGTGGCCAGTGCATGACGTCCCGCGTTTCCTTGCTTTTAAATAGCAATGCGCTTTAATTAAAGTATCACTTCCAGTTGAGTATAAATTAAGTGTCTATAGTATATTTAAAATAAACACTTTTAAACGTATATCATAATTTAGTTATTTAACTTTCTTGTATGTTATTTCTATAACATCAACAAATCTAAATTTATTTTAGTCTGCAGCCCAGCAGCGGTCAAGTGGTAAAGTCACTGAACACTGGTAATTTGACCTGCGTTCGATTCCAGGCGAACAAGCTGACTGCATCTAGGGAAAATTCCGTTTTTCTGGTTCTCTCGTGTGTAATGTGCACACGAATCAGTTCCCTTTATAAAGTCTTCCACGCAGGCATCCGTCTCCTTAGACAGACAGCTCTCTCGTGCTTTGCCGTAATCAAATAAAACAAATGAATTATTTTGATATGCACGTTTCATATGCAATATGTTATGGATTATACATGGAACAATACGTTATGTTAATTATTGCACAACTCTTCTGGGCTTCAAGTAAAGCACCGCTTTCGTTTGTCCATTTTTATGCAAACTCTAAAACTCTTTATATGAAAGCAGAAATCTTAAATATGGAAAACAGAAATTGTTAGAAGTTTGACATAACAGTTATCGTGAAAGAGAAATCCGTCACACATACACAGAGACGCAGACATCCTCGCAAAAATAGTAAAAACGTGGTGTGGGAAATTTGAGTCGTATTTATTTCACTGAAACTCATCATGAAGAATTTTCGAATCGGAAACATTGCCAGTTATATAGGTTGGCGGCAGATAAAAATAAACACATTATATTATTTTTATTTTTACGCAATTACAGAAAGGAATTCTTTTTTACTGGCGCAGATACTGCATAGTATGTGAAGAGATTCTTCCTGTAGAGATGGAATTTACGTGACGTCACCACGTTTGTTTAATGTCAGAAAAATAACGTTTAACATGACTGAGCAATACTCAAAAAGTAAACAAAAAAATGCGGATTGTTGAGGAAACACATGATCCAAAATAAAGCAGAAGCAATGGGTCATAAGGCCACATGACGTTTCTATTCCTTTCTCAAGATGACAACAAAAATATGAAAAACTTATTAAAAAGAACTTATAAGAAACAAAAACTTATTAAAAAGTGTTCGATTGAACGCTGTGTTATTTTAGACCCTAATTGTTCCAATCACGTTAAGCCTGGCGTTTAACGAACTCCAAGCTTCTAGACGGAAGATATTTCAAACTAATTTCAGAACATTTCGTGCAATATAACAGTAACACATATGCGTCCCAACCGGGATAATGGTCAGTGACTTTGACTGCGATACATCTCAGAGAAGGCATGGATGTTTGTAAATGTATAGAGTCTGTGCGGCATGGGGTCAATACAAAAATGCGACGAGCCAAAAGTCCTCTCGAGACGTTGGTGTAGAATAGGAGGGTTTGGGAGACCCTTGGACCAGTTCTTTGCCTCCCGGAGTACTCTCCATCAGAAGCGGGGGTGGAACTGAGCAAAGTCGTACTGCCACTTGCCTGGTTTGCATCTGATGTTACTGTCAGACAAGTGAGATAAATCACAACAACAACAACTCTAAGTCCTATAATAATTTGCTGTCATTTATGTTGAAGCTGTGTTAAATCATACTCAATCTCCTCGATTAAAACACCTCAAGTTTCAATATCATAAGTTTCTTACAGTTATAGCAATATAGCAGCCCACTCCTCCTCTATGTTCAGAGCTATTATTTATCACAGCAAAGACTGAATGCATTCTCATTTCTACATACGTAAATTATTTCTATAACTACGCATACAAATTGCTCCTAGCTAGAAGTTCGTTAATACCTCTTTAAATAATTACTTCACATAAGTAACACAAAATTGGGTATTTATTACAAAAGTTCACGACGCATGCCACAATAAACGGCAGGAAATAGCTCACAGAGAATGCATATATAAAGCAATTTCTCATTATTGGATGAAAAATATCGCCAATTCTGAAATTCACTCGCAGCGCTAAAGCATACTTCAACTAAGCACTAAATCTCACAGCTGTTCAAGAACTGAGTTCTCTCACTCTCAGAATCATATTTATAGTGTGGCGCGCGCTTCTGGAAGCTTCTCGAAGCGGTCGTTGAGCTTCGAAAATATGTTTTCCCGAATCTTCAGAAAGTTGCCAAATTATCACCAACTTGACGACAAAAATTGTCGGCAAGGTCCATCAAGGGCTTATTTGCCTCTCCGCTGCTTGAGCTATTTTACATTTTAAAATTCGTTGCACTCGGAGTTGGAAGACCTGCAGTTCTATATAAGAAATAAGCACTTAAATACAAAAATATGCAAGAAAATAGATAAAAAGATGCAAGAATGGAACAATAACAACAATCCCAGCCATCCACATAATATGCAGAGTACAAATATCGCAAAACGTATGCAATCTACTTTTTTATATATTGAATATTGTGTTGTAATTGGTTATAATTTCGTTGTTTTTTTACTTATACCATCTTTTATATGTTATACATGCTTTTCAATCACACATTTAGTATTCGTTCTAACCACTACAATTAATTTATCATAAGTTGTTCTGAAATGTGTATCCGCAGAAAATTTTCGGGTGAGAATAAAACAATAATTGACAAATACTTACATTGATAAATTTATAGAGGGTTCAAAACTAGTTTACAGAATAGAGTATCGCATCAATAAAAAATGCATGTATTATGTATTTCATATTAATGCATTACATATTTTACAAGCATCAATACAAAATGTACATTTTATTCGCGTTCGGTTTCATCCCCTCGCCGCTTCGCGAACGGACATGATCCGGGAATGATGCTTTCAAAATATGATAACCCTAGTACTAAATTAAAGGAAAAAGTTTAGAACATTTTTCATTCAGGGGAACTCTCTTTGGAATATAGTATTGTCATGTAAGCATGAATGTGCATGTGTAAAAAGATTTCAAGAATATCATTTCGTCAAAAATGAATATCAAAACTCTGCATCAAACAAACATACAGAAATTAATACAGTTAAAATAATAATAAGAGGCCTTAATCCGTAACCGATTTTATTTCGATCGTTATACAAAATTAAATCCGCAGCAAAAACCGGAAGCTAAAAATAAATAACAAAACCGAAACCATTTACTTTAAGACAACAAAATAACAAGCTATCCTAAAACGCCTTTATTCAAGATAAACGAAAACATTGCCCTCACGTGTCTTTCTAGTCTTGCCGAGCCTCGCCCAAATATCGCCAGATGGCGCTTTCACACGGTTAGAAGGTTGATACGAAAAAGGGGGTGAGAAATAACACCTGGCGACAAATTCGCGACATCTGCTCTTTCTCAAGCACTTTTCACGCTCAATTTGACACCCTGCAACAGGTGTCTAAGCTCGGAATGGCACTGCAAAGTATAAAAAGGTATGTGAATAATTTCGTTTTTTATATAAATGTCTTCTTTCTTTAAGCAGTCGGCCGAAAGAAATAAATGTGGTCAATTTACACGGAAATGGTGTTATATTTTGGGAAAACTTACGTAAAGTTCTGTAAGATTAAAGCGTAAAATATAGATTTTTCCTTTTCGTAGTTTTTTAAAAGATGAATTGAACTTTTATTGAAAGTAAAAATGAATTTAAATGTTGAGATAGACATCATAATAAAATAAAATATCCCCCAAAAATATTTTAAAAAATGTAATCAGAATATATAAATTCTGAATGTATAAATGGCAGAATTTTAATGCATAAATTTTAACATACAACATTAAGAGCCGATTAATATGTATTATTACTAATTAACAGGTGTTCTGAGACATGATATTTTTAATAACACGTAACATGAGATCAGATGCATGATTTATTAACGCAGACATATTGTTGTTAGAAAAGCATTAATAGCAATCT
>KK114278.1:494269-528574 GCA_000611955.2 Stegodyphus mimosarum
GGGGTGGGAGACTCTAGGACTAGTGCCCTTCCAATGTGTTCTTCATCAAAAAAATAGCAAAGTGGTACTGTCACCTGAATGATTCTCACGGCTCTTGCCAATAATTAAATGATGAAAAAAATACAAAATTAACCTTCGTACGGCACATGGATAATAACTGCTTCACATATTTGATAAATGATCATCATTTTAATTAATAAATTAAAGATCATTAGTTGCAATTTACGTTAATTCATAATATCATACATATATCATAACGTAAATGTTCATGATAATCTAACTCGAAGAAAAACACACCAATGTAACATTTAAATAAGGTAAAATCTTGCTATATTTTTCCCCCTCTTGTAAAAGAATATATGTCTGATAGATCTCGGAATCGACATAATTGCATCCTATTTTTGGTTTGCTTTGGTTTATGCGATTACGGCAAAGCCACGAGAGCTATCTGTCTAAGGGAAGAGATGCCTTCTTGGAGGACTTTCCTAAGCAGAATTGCATTCGAAACATACGACAATCTAAGCCGTCGTTTTGCTTAATTTTATAGTTCACGATTACATTACAATTTAGTTTAAGTCTCTTGATATAGCTACAATTAAATCACTGAAAAATCAATAGCTAATTGCAATAACTGTTTGCATTAAGTCTTCATTTTCCGTATTTATCTGACCAATAAACAGCCAGCTATCAACCATAAACCAAAAATTCAAAATTCAAGTTAAAATTCAAGCACTTTTTAAATTATACACATTTTTTACATTATACACACCTATTATATTATACACATTTTTTGCTGCATTTCATTTAAACTTACTTCATTAATTATATTACTCATTCAATTAATTCAGTTCTCACATAAAAACTCAAAACATCTTCATTAAAAATTGTATAATGCAGAAAAATATAAAACACTAAATACAGTTAAAACAGTTAAAAAAATTGCAATTAAAATTAGAGTTTCTACGCAAAAACAAGCAATTCGGCCAGCGGGCAAGAAGGCAGGTTTCTCGGTGCATAAAACTGAAAGTTTACTTTTGGTCCCACTCGGCGAAAAGACAATCAAGGTGCAGAAACTGACTTAATTCACTATTGTACTGAATTTCAAATGTGCACAACTACATGTTATAACAGTACCGTATACAAAATTTCAATGTTCTACGGCTACTCGTTCTTCAGTTATGCGAGATACATATACACTGACTACCAATAAGTATTTGGACACCTGTGATAGAAAAGAAAAACTAACTTTATTCAAAATCTATAGTTGGTAGAGCGTCCACGAGAGGTAATTACTTAGTGGACCCTCCGGGGCATACTTTCCACAAGTCTTTGTATTGTGGTATTTTCTAGTGGTATTTTCTTCCATTCGGCTTGGAGAAGAAATAGAAGTTCCTTCACCGATTTTGGACGGGTAGTGCACCCCTGAATTCGGCGATGCAACTCGTTCCTGAGGTTCTCGATAGAGTTCAGGTCTGGACTCTGGGCAGGCCAGTCCATTCGATGAACTCCATTGGCACCATACTAAGCCTTGGTTAACGTCGAAACATGACAACTGGCATTGTCGTCCTGAAAGTAACAGGGGTCCAACCCGTAAAACTGCCAAAACGTAGGAAGCACATTGTCATCCAAAATAGAGCAGTAGACATCGGAGTTGAGCTTACCATGAATGGGGACCAAGGGTCCCAGCCCATACCAGGAGAAACACCCCTAGACCATAATTCCAACTCCGCCGAACTCGACTGTTGGCACAATGCATTCTGGCAGGAGACGTTCTCCAGGTAGACGTCAGACCCAGACCCTGCCATCCGAAAAGTAAAGGGTGAACCTTGATTCGTTACTCCGAAGAACCCGTTTCCACTGACCTATGGTTCAATTTTGATGTGCTTTGCACCACATTAACCGAGCAGCGCTGTTGGACTTTGTGATCAAAAGCTTATGGGCAGCAGCACGACCATGAAAACCAAGCAGATTTGCTTCCTTACGGATAGTATTCATTGAAACAATACTTCCGGATGCCTGTTGAAACTCCTCGCGGATGAGGGCCATCGGTTGGGTGCGGTTTTTCCGAATTTCTCTGGACAGCACTCGTCGGTCTCTATCTCCCAGTTTCGTTGGTCTGCCGACTCGGGGCACATTCCGACAATCATCGCTCACCCTTCCACTTCTTAATCACACAGGCCACTGTAGATTTTGGGTACTTCAGATCGCTAAATATGTCCCTTAAGGATCGGCCACATTTGTGATACCCGATAACTATACCTTTCTCGAAATCAGAGAGCTCCGAACTGCGAGGCATCTTGCATGCGACTAAAGCCGATGCTGTTTCCTACACGATATATCCGGCGGAGTCCGTGACTTACCTTAGGACCTCAGATATCGTCATTTGCATAGGTGTCCAAATACTTATTGGTAGTCAGTGTATAAGTACCTACTTAATCCAGACGCCAAAAAAAACCCCCCAAAAATTCTTCTGAATCCATTTTACAGTCCGTTTTGACAAAAACAGTCCTTTATTCTGTCCGCAGATGCAGATGTCATGCAAAAACATCCTTCAAATGGTTTCGAGAGCGGTCGAAATGGATATTTTCTTTGAAATATGACACCTGAAATGTTTCGTGATTACAATACTTCCTTTACTTCGTATAAAAAAGTAAAAAACATTAATCATTTTAATGCGAAACTCTGGAAACAGTTTTTTCGAGTCCGGTAGGAATGTTCACTAAAAAGGGAAGCTCATGTGCCGCATTTTCAAATGGTCATACATTACCAAAATCACCTCGCAGAAACTCCAAAAACGACTTTCCAAATTTTCTGGAACGATATTAGCATTCCATATTAGCTATTAAAAAAAGAAAGAAGAAAACAACTCTTTTTGAGGCATGACTTAGCTATATAAATGCTTGAAAGCATACTCTCCCTTCTGCACTAGCTTTAATTTAAAAAGGTTCCATAGATTAGAAAAAATTTCGTTTGTTAATAACCTTTTGGGAGATTATATTAATAAATGTACATTAAAATTCAAGTCTTAGTTACGCACTTCATGCTTTTATTTTGTATTTCCATAATAAATATAGACGTATTATTATTAAAAGTTCTAAATTTTAAATTATTAAAAGTTCTAAACTAAATTTGTGTCATTAAATGTCAATTTCAATTTTCCTTTAATTAAAAATTTTATCATTAATTTGTTCCCTATCATAAATCTACCATTCGACAGATTTGAAATTCGAAAATCTTTTATGATTGGAGAAAATATTGTTCTCAGTTCTAGTAATTATAAAAATTAGCCAGTTAGCATTTTAAAATTACAATAGTTTTAAAGCCTAAGCAAATTAAAATTAATTTCATATTTTTAGATTACAAGTAATAGAAATGTGTTGCTGGCACACAAAAATCCAGTTTTTCCTTAATTTTATCGAAAAATGCTTTTTTTTTTCAAAATTTTGATAAAGTAAACTTCGAAAAATTTCTTTTTCAAATTTCGAAACTGTCGAAAAATACAATTTTCTTTCAATTTTGTTAAGTTAATACTAAAGTTTTCTATAAAATGTTCTTTTAATTCTTTAAATTTTCTTTTTTTCATTTAGTTTTGTTAAAAAATACTGCAATTTTCATTTTATTTTTCAGAAACGAAAAATATTTTAAATATATCTTTGTTGCAATAAAATACGAGAAAAAAAAATAAAATTCCTTCGCTGACATTATAGTAAATTAAAGTGGCAACATTTTTTCAAAGCCATTGTCAAACAAGACAATTTTGAAGGCTATTAAAAAAGGAAGGAGGAAACAACTCTTTTTGAGGCATGATTTTATTATGTTAAAATTGGATCTTCTAATCAATTTCACTGAAATCACCAAGGTATAGCAAGATTCCCAACAATACCGAGCCCACTTGCAACCGAGCGGTGAAGTCGCTGAAAGACGCTGGTAGTTTGACCTGGGTTTGATTCCAGGAAAACGCGCTGGCTCCTGGTCATGCTTATGTTTTCCCCATATATAAATAGGTATACGCCAGTTTCCGTTAGAAAGTCCTCCACAAAGGCTGGTACCCCTGTGTGCTGTTTTATAATCGAATAAATCAAACTAAACCTAACAATACCGATCTTTTACCTAGATGGTCGCCTTAGAGAACATCACTGTCGGTGATATTCAGATCAATGCTTTTCTCTAAAATACTTCCGCCTTTCGATATTAAATACAGTCAATACACCTTTCATATTAAATACTCCTTTCGATATTAAATACAGTCAAATTCTCGTGTGAACACCAAAGGTGTTCACATGAGAGTTTAACTGTACTTAATAGCGAAAGCGAAACATGCGCTGTGCTGCTACAGCGACGTTCAGTGATAAAAGCAGGACGATTTTCTATTTACGGAGAAAATCTTTCTTCATTTTGTTGAATTTCAGTTTAATACTCAGAAAACTTGAAAATTTCATAATCTTTCTGTGTACAATATTTAAGTGATTTGTTACCAGACATTTAATCCTTCATTAAAATACAGTCTTTCTGAAGTTGAGCTTAAGTATTACATTTCACAATATTTTCAAAAGGTTATCGATTTAAAATTCTCAAGATGATTTCATTTCGCTGTCTGTTTTGCTAGTACGAAATGCCACTGGAACATAAATCTTCGTTGAGAATCGAATCTGTAAACGGGTCTCCAAAGTTTCCTACCGTACAGTATTTAGAAATCAGGATTAATTTATTATTTCATAAAAATATGTTTATGACCAAATGGAATGATTCTAAAATAAATCACGTTACAAACTATGGCAGTCTTGACAACAGTAGTTAGCATTGATGGTTGACATATCATTGGGACCGGGCTTGAATTACGGACAGATTTTGGATGTTTATTGTAAATGGAATGTAAGACGTATAAAAGTGGTAAGTGACGCTGAGAGGCAAGGGAGCACTCAAATTACATGACGAGTCAAAAGTACTCTTGAGGAACTGTGACGGAATTACGGACAGATTTTGGATGTTTATTGTAAATGGAGTGTAAGACGCATAAAAGTGGTAAGTGACGCTGAGGCAAGAGAGCACTCAAAAATTACATGACGAGCCAAAAGTACTCTTGAGGAACTGTGGTAAGGGAAGAGGGGTGAAAAACTCTTAGATCCACCCCCAGAAATTCTATATCAAATCTGGTGTGGAATTGTATAGTTAGTACGGCAATCGACGGTGGAATTCTGGTGTCCCGTCTACTTCTACCTATACCTGGAAGTATATAGTAACCTTTGAAGTTTGGGAGCACATAAAATATACGGCGGGCTGGAAATCCTGTCACATGCTTTGGTGGTAAGAAAAAGGGGAAAAGGGGGGTTGGATCCGTTAGCGGGGGAGTTTCTTCTTCAAAAGTGAGAAGAAAATGGGCTAAGCTGGGCTGTTACTTACAAGGTACCCAAAACCCACGCCAACGCAATCGACAGCAATGCAGAGGTAATCCCGCGCCCCTCACCACGACAAAATTACGTTACTGTCTGACAAGCAAGACGCCACAACGACAAATATGGGGAATTTTTACAGAATGCGAGATTTTTTCTGAAACATATCCTAAAATGTGCTACTCTTCCTCCCAATCTAAACCGTCTGGTCTCTTTACAGTAAATGCATATTTTGTGAACAAGAAAAAAAATATCCATATTTTACAAATATCCAGATACTCTATGTTTCAACTAGTCTGCATACTGGAGTTTCTGAGCAAAACATACGCAAAACAGTGTTATTTTCGTTGAAAGATCTATTAGGTTTGGATGTGCTGTTTTGGATGTATATTCGTATAAGCAAAATGATCAAATTTCTGATTAACCAAAACAGATGATTCTATCTTGCTGTTAACAGAAGAGCGCCATTTTTTCATAACACAGGATGTAAAACTATTCAAAAAATCTACATCACATTTCAATTCTCGCATTCCCCCCCATTAATATATGAATTAGTAATTATCAGAGATGCCTTAACATTCTCCAAACTGAAGGATCAGCAATTCCAATTTTATTACTTATTTATTCAATGTATTTAAAGAAGAAAGCATTTATCGTATACTTAACAAATTGTTCTAATGGACTGCATTATTGAATGCAACATCCATTAAGCAGTAATTAAATAAAAACTCCAAAGCAGCTTTAATAACTGAAAATTAGAAACACTGCGCTCAAGAGGATTTTATTTCCTGAGGGAAAATATTAGCATTATTTCTTAAGAAAAACACAGCATAAAATGAATAAAGAAATTTCACTTTCCATTTTGTTAGGTAATCATTAGTCTACACTCACGTTTGTGAAAATTGCAACACCAAGAAGGAATCGTCATAATTGAATGCAATTTAATACACAGTTGAGTGGTAGTGGTACAAATAAATGATTAAATGTTCAAAGCAAACAAACAAGAACAAGAGATCAGAATCAGTATTTTGTGTGGCCACCACGCGCCGCAATAAGTGCTGCAACACGACGTGGCATGGAGTCAAACAAAGTTTGAATGTCTGACTGAGGAAGAGCATTCCATATCGTTTGTACGCGTACCCAAAGTTCGTCTGCAGACGCAACAGGACGAGGATCACGAGCAAGACGCCGACCAATGACATCCCACACATGTTCAATTGGCGACATATCCGGGGAACACGCAGGCCAAGGAAGAAGCTGTACCTGCTGCGCTGCAAAGAAGGATTTAACAATCCGAGCAGTATGAGGGCGGGCATTGTCCTGTTGAAATACAGCGCCTGGCAAGCTTTGAAGGAAGGGAACAGCTTCGGGCTGTAGAACTTCACGGATATACCGGTTGCTGTTCAGATTGCCCACAATTCGTAGCAATTGAGATCGTCTATGATATGCTATGGCGCCCCAGACCATAACTCCGGGTGTTCGTCCACTGTGGCGTTCGATAATGCACTCCGGAAGGTGGCGTTCACCGGCATAGCGTCTGACACGAATGCGGCCATCATGGTACCACAAATTAAAGCGGGATTCGTCAGAAAACACGACATGCTGCCAATCAGCACGCCAGTCTCTATGCTGATTGGCCCATTGTAGCCGCAGGCGGCGATGGTCGTGCGTTAGGGGGATCCTGTATAAAGGAGTCCGTGCGCGCAGTCCACACTGCAGCAGACGTCTACGAATTGATGAAGCACACAATGAAACACCTGTAGCTATTGACCACAGTGCTGCCAATTGTCTAGAGGAAGCTGTACGGTCCGTCCGCGCCATGCGGACCAGGTGTCTATCATCGCGAGCTGACGTCACATTTCGGGGTCCACTCCCGGATTTCCGAGTTGTCCGACACTCGTCCGTCCACTGCTTCCAAACGCGCATCACTGTGCTGCTGTTACGCTGCACACGAGAGGCTACTGCACGATACGACAATCCAGCTTCACGAAGGCCGATGATTCTCCCTCGTTCAAACTCTGTAAGTTGTTCAAATCTCGCTCTCTTTCGTCGACGAGGCATAAGTACAGATTGAGTTAACGTTTACCACTAGCAGATAACCACCGATAACCATACACGCCTCGCTACAGCCGTCTATTTATTCGGATCCATCAGCCGTTCAGAGGGCGCTGCTCAGCATACGCATGCGCTACGGATTTGCAATTCTAATCATTTGCATATCATGCGCTACTTTGCATTTCCTGAAAATTTCAGCTCACTCGCGTAAGTCCTTCATGGTATTGCAATTTTCACAAACGTGAGTGTATTTACATATGAAATTTCATGTCTAATTACAAACATTATTTCTCATTTGTTATTCCCGTTTTTCTACGACAGAGGTTACATGAGATTCCTATTGGTTACTGAAAAACTTGAATTAAGATACACAACTGCACTGCCGATCATCTGAGGTCGGATTAACTGGACTCAATCTTAAAATAAAAAAAAAAAAAAAAGTTTGTTTACTACGCAGAAATGAAAAAATTAATACTAGCATTTGGAATTTGCCTTTATACACAACATGTAGTTTAACTGCACATAGTCCCTAACATACACCCTGTCCATGAAAGTCCTTAGCCAGTTCTTATTTTCACACTTGTTGGTAGTAGACTACACTTCCAATTACAAAAAAAAAAAAAAAATGTTTACAAAAAATGCCTTATTATGTTGCAAAGACTTAATAAGGCAAGTTTTCGCAAGTTCAAATTAATGTTTGTTTCATAAGCGAAGTTCGTTTTTGTTTTAGCAAAGTTCAAATTAAAAAAAAAATAATCGGAAAGGGCTCAGATTTTAAAGGTAGCCCAATAGGGTTCGATAAGGCTTTTCTGCGCTCTCGCTGAGCTCGCAATCTACCAGTCTGCTATTACACTCACTCCTGTTAACCCATTTCTTTTTGCATTTTTACCTTTATTACTAAGCATCCTTTTCTTCGTACTTACGCCACATACAACACCAAAATTTTAAAAACAGCAAAGTGTTTAGAAAAAGAAGTGTTGGAATATATTTTTCTTTCTTTTTTTTTTTTTTTAGTCTTTTCTTAGTTCACCATAACTTTTTTTTTTGTCTTTTCTTATTAACGTTTTGTGTGTTAAATTTATGAATTAAGTATCACGTTCTTCGCACTTACCTCACATAAAATTCAGATGAATAGCAAAATCGCAAAATACTTAAAAGCAGCATATCTTTAGAATTTCCAGTATACAGTCCCGTACGCTGGAGATAACAATGTTTTAACCCATACTGTGTTGCCACTTCTCGCTTTGAAATCATTAAGTTTGTTAAAAATTCACTAAAGTTTACAAAATATGAAATATAATATTCGAGCTTCCAGATGAACATGTTCGAATGGAAGCCTAATTTATTCAAAATCTGATAGCCCGAGATACCGTCGTTTTTTCATGGTGCGAGAAACACACCATAAAACACACCGAGATTTTTCATTATGTAATTTCTTCAAAAGTAATACAGGGCGATAATATGTCGTGGCAACAATGCGAAAAATAAGTTAAACATTAAAGTGATACGCCACCAAATCCCGTTCTGAGATTAATAGGCAATTCGGGTTAACGCCCTTTTGGGCTAAAACAAATTAATTTTATAAAATTATGAGCTCTAAGTTTTTATACTGTCCTCCGGTCCCTATACTTGCATTTAGGAAAATTTTATACTGGCTATGAAAAAATATCTGATGTAGACACCAACCACATGACTATCTTGTTCGCTCTATTATATCATACACGTTTTTGCTGCATTCCTTTAAACTTATTTCCTCGAATTATTCTAATTTCATTAATCAATCCTTCAAGGCAAGGTGAAAATGCAATTAAATATACCGGCAAATTAAATATACCGGTCAATTTTTATCATCGAGGGTTAAACTTCTTGTATTTTTATTTTTTCATAACAAGTATTAAAATTTTCCTGAATATACGTATAGGAATCGTAAGACTGCATTAAAGGTTAAATTTCATTGCTTGTCCGAATTTTTTTTTAGACCAAAGGGGCTTTGTTCCTGAAGGACTATTGTTTTCAATTTGCGATTCTGCGTTGGAAACATTAAAAGTCTGAATCATTTTTCAAACTGTTGCCACAAAATATTGAAGCCCTGTATTATATTTAAAGAAATTAAATAATGAAGAACCTGCATAAATGTACGTATATTTCTCCAAATGTGACAAAACAACGGTACCTAGAGCCATCCAATTTTGAATAATGTACGTTTCCACCCAAATATGCGCATATGGAAGCCCTAATTTGGAATTTGTTTTATTATCTATTTCATATTCTGTAAAACTTTAACGAATTTTTGATGAACAAACTCAAACGATTTAAAAGCGGGCAATGGCAACACTCTACGGGAAAAAATAAACCTTTTTATCTAAAATGCGCGGAACTGTGTATCAGAAATTCTACAGACAGACTCATTTTAAGATTATTTTGCGATATTGCTGTTGAGCTGAATTTTATGGTTTAAGTGCAAAGAACATGATATTTAATAAATAAAGATAACACAGAGGCGTTAACTAAACGTTAAAAAACGCCCCTTTGGACGTAATTTAAAATCTGAAACCTTTGAGATTTTTTTTAAATAAGCTATTAATTGTTTTCAATAATTTGATATTACCAAAACATGAATATAATTGTTATTTAAAACACTTCTGTAACTGGAAATGTATAACTACGACGAACGATTGGGAATATAAAGGCCGGGTAAGTAGGATGAGCATATATATAAAGAAAAAAACGCGATTTCATGTGACGTCATTGTACGTTGAAAGTTTTTCGTTAATGTCAGCATTTTAAATAAATAGCTGTTGTTGGCAACTTTTTTGTTTCAAATTAAGATAACTGACACGGTATGTTATTGCCACGTTAATTTATTTTTATTGATACTCGCTTGTGAGTGGCGTACTTAATTTAGAATTATAAAACAACGGACTGTATTTTGTTTATTAGGAATTTATTTCCGAACATATTAAACAAAAAATATATGAAGTTAATACAAATCATATTACAAATTAACAGTTAAAGCAATATTACATAAATTGAAAACGTTTTTTAAGATGTATACCAGATTTATAATTATCACAAAAAGCCTAATTAGCATTTATGGGTAACAAACAAATTTGAGTAATGCCTCGTTTTACTACTCCATTAGCTGTTCTGATATACACAACTCTAAAAGCATTGTCTGCACCTTTAACAAACCTTTCGATTCCACCTCTAACTCGAAGGAGTTCATTTCGATCTAAAAATGGATATAAATTTCTTACCTGACTCAGCTTCATGTCCTTGTTATGTTTTAAACAATTAATTTCATGGCTAAAAATTGCATTTTGAACTAATTTAACTAAATGATTAGATGCACTTATTACTTCTGTTGTTAACTTGACTACTTGTCGATTCTTGGGACATTTGATATTATTTTATAAATCTGCAAATATAACTAAAAACATGCACAAGTTTAGTAAAACTGTTACTAATATTTAAAATATCATCAGTGAAGTTATTGTTGGTGTTAGAAACTAAAACAGAATTATAATTAGTCTTAATTTCATTAGAATAATCATTATCAGTCATGTTAATAGGCTCCTTAGAAGATGGAATGTTCGAGTTTAAAAATTAAAGGGCCAGTCTGCCACATAGAGTTCTACAGAAGATTGGTCGCACTGGTTCCTCTAGATATGAAGTCAGCTGGATTGCTTTCTGAAGAAAGTCTCCAATCATAGTCAGGACATAGCTCGTTGATTAGTTTAACTCGGTTGGACACAAAGGGTTTAAGTCTTTCATGAGGAGTTTTTTTCCATGCCAATGTTATTCTTAGAGTCCGACCACAGGTATTGCTAAAGTTTTTATCGGAGATACTCTAGATTTGGAACATAAGAGTGTTGTTTGCAACCATCCTTGGCTATTTTTTGAGCTTATGTAGATTGTTGCACCATAGGCACGTTCCTACGCATTGCTGAATCCATGTACATATAATTCAATCATTATGGATATATAATGATTACATGCCTAGGAACCTTTACTTTATTTAAAGCGGGAAGTTGGGTTAAGAAATTTAACCATTCCTTCATACCATTGGGAGGAATTGGATCAGACCATTTTAATTTTTGTTTCCACAGATTTTGTAGAAATATCTTTGCCCTTGTAATTGCTGGACCAATTAGTTCGAGAGGATCAAACAGGCTTGCTATGGAAGATAGAACATCCCTTTTTGTGAAACTTGCCTTTGATTCTATATTAACCTTAAAGGTTAAATTAACGGAATTACATGCCCAAAGCATGCCGAGAGTTTTTACAAGATGGGAATCTGAAGAAATGTTATATTCAGTAGCTTTGTTGTCGTTTAACAAGTCTAGATGGTTTGAAACCCATTTATGTAACTGCATACCACATTTGTTCAGTAGATTTATTAATTCAAATTGCGAAGAAATTGTGTCCTCTAAATTTTCTGAACCTGTTAAAATATCATCCACATAGACATCGGTAAGTAAAACTGCGGAAGCACGAGGGAAATACATCTACTTCCTCCTCAGCTAAAGCCTTTTTTAAAGTTCTAGTGGCCAAATACGGGGCACATGTTGTACCATATGTAATTGTTCTCAGTCTGTAAGTTTCAACAGGTGAGCACGGACTTGATTTCCACAAAATTCTCTGACGTTCTCTATCAGTTTCTTCGACAAGAGTTTGCCTGTACATTTTAGTAATGTCTGTGCTAAATGCATATGTATGTGTTCGAAAACGAGTTACTATTGAAAATTGATCTTGCTGCACAGTTCCACCATTTAGTAATAAGGAGTCGAGACTTACTCCATTTGCGCACTTAGCTGATGCATCAAACACGACACGAAGAGGGGTAGAAATGCTTTTCTAGCCGGAACACTGCATGATGTGGGATATAATAGTTTTCACTACAGTTCTCGCAGTCTGAAGTAACTTTTTCCATATGATTTAACGCAAGATATTCATCCATGAATGCTGTATATAAAGCGGACATAGCTTGATTTTTGTCCAATTTGTTCCACAGCAAATTTAGACGCCTTTCCGCCATTAATTTAGATTCTCCTAAATTTAATGGGTAATCTAACTATAAATCTTCCAGTGTCATCGCGCTTGTGTGTGGCACTAAAATGTTGCTCACAATATTTTCTTTCAAATGTTCGATATTCGTCATTTGTATCATCTCCTGGAAAGGATTCAACGTCAAAGAATTTTTTGATAGAATGTTCTAAAGAATCCTCTTCAGAAATACAAGTAAGACCAGTAAAGTTGTAAGAAACTGTAATTTTTACAGTCCCCGTGACCAAATACCCAAAACCACTGTAGCGAAACATCACATTATTATTGTGTAATTTGAATTTTTCAACCTGCAGTAATTAAAAAAATACCTCACAACCTATAAGTAAATTTATTTTACTTGGAATGTAAAATGTAGGGTCAGATAATTTTAATTAAATATCAGAAATGTCGATTTTCTTCACAGGTGTTAATGCTGCGATTTTAGGCAGCACAAAAAATGATAATATTTTTGAAAAGTTACCTTCATCGTTAGAAATTTTTGCTATTACTTTATTTTTAATAAAATATTCTCCTCCGTTAATTCCTGAAATAGAGAAATTAAATTTTCCTTTCTTTAATCCCAAAATATGAGCCACTTCTTGTGCACATATGGAAACAGAATTTTCGCTGTCTAAAATTGCTTTTACTTTTGTTTTTTCGCCAAATGAATTCTCAATAAATAACATCGCAGTGCATAGAAGGCTGCTTGACAAGGCTTATCCACATCCGTGATTAATGAGGTGCCTGTAACATTTTTATATTGGTTGATTGACGAAACCGTATGCGATGACTCAACATTTATAAGCGGGAACTATATTTACGTTATTTATAGCATTGGAATACGGAATGTTTCCACAACCTCGACATCATCGACACTCAAAACCTCGACATCATCGAGGTATTTTTATTAATTGACGAGAGGGGGATATTTATGACGGATTGAATGGTGATTAGATTTTTTACAAACAATACAAACTCTCTTAGAATTACAATCATAAACAAAATGGCGCTTACTTAAGCAATTATTACAGAGTTTATTATTTTTAACCAAATCTAATCTGTCTGTTAATTTCATTTCTTTAAATTTATCACAGTGATATAATGGATGATTAGTTTAGGTTTTACAAGCTACACATATTTTAAATGAATCATTAGAATTGACGATAAAGGTTTTCGACCGTTCGCATATGTGCTTAGATGAAATGTTAGTGTTAACACTACTAAGAACTTGACACCTTCTTTCTCAAAATTGTAAAAAGTTATCAAAATCTGGGACTTTATTGTCCTTTAACGTGAATTCAAACTGTTTTCTTGTTTCTCTGTCTATTTTTTCAAGAATAACATTTAATAACAAGGCATTAGAAAATTTGTCTCTTTCGAAATCTAAAATTTCCAGCGATCTAAGATTTTTATTTATATTATTTAGCAAGTTTCGAAGTTCCTTGGCTGACTCATGTTTGATAGATTGAAGATTGAGAATGTTTTTAATAAGACAGTCAACAATAATTCTTTTGTTTTCGTACCTTTGCTTTAGAGCTTTGAATAAGGAATTGTCTCGAAACTATCATCTGAGGTGTCTATAATTTTTGCTTCTCCTTTTAGTGACCCACGTAGATAATGAAGCTTTTCGTTTTCAGAAAGCTCTGAATTTTCGTCAATTAGACTAACAAACGGACTTTTAAACAAGTTCCACTCCTTAAATTTTCCAGTGAAACTAGGAAGAGGGATTTTTGGAAGTTTTATTGACATTAGCTTTAACTGATCGTTATTGCTTGAATTCAAATAAGTAGAACTGTCAGTGTATTGATTTAGATAATCAGAATTATTTTCACTAATTTTAAGCTTATTAATCAAAGTTTCTAGACTTACCTCTGAATTTTGCAAGTCTTCATCTATCTGCGACAGCACTTTTTCAGTTTCTTCGAAATCTTCTTCGCTGACGATTTTGTAATATTCTTCCTTTAGAGCATCGAATTTTTGATGAAGTTACGAAATCACATCCAACTGAGCTTGAGCTCGGCGATATTTTTATTATCCTCACATATAGCCTGTCACATATTTAACTGTCCTTTTATATTCCCAAGTTTGCGATTCAGCATTGTAATTGCTGATTCAGTCGCCATTGTTCTTACGATTGAAACTGTTTAACTTCATGCACTGGTTAGACCTCCCGGTCGCTAGGACTAAAATGTACGGAGGTTGCGTACTAAATTTAGAATTATAAAACAGCGGATTGTATTTTGTTTATTAGGAATTTATTTCCGATGCACAGGTTGATACATCCACCCGCTAGAGGGCGCACCTCGTGATTAGTGGTGGCGCTGCGATATGCATTACGTAACAATACTGATAAAAAATTTTATATTACATTTAATTTAAATCATAACGTAATATGTATACGTATTAAACCTGAAGTGTCCAAAGTTTGGGATTCCTGGTTTGGCAACAAAATATTTACAAACTGGTTGTTGCTTGGAAAGAATGAACTGACTCCATTTATACTGAAATACTTTTATATACTTTTTGTTCCAGTACAAATAGAACTTATAAATTTTGCTCTGGTCGCAGTTAGCAACTTTGTGTACAGTACATTAAAGTAATAGCTCATTTCGTTTTTCAGTTTTTCAATACACAAATCTTATAAATATTGCCATTCGTCTGATGGGTTTCTCCGCTAGTATCGATATAAAACCGAGATGTCTTATTTTAAGAATATTTTCATTACTATCTTCTAAATTTCTTAATCGTCTAGCTTGTCTTTCTTCGGTAGGTAATCGAAATATTAGTCAGCTCGTCATTGTAATAATTCAACCTTTCTTCTAGCCTTTTCAAAATATTTCAACTAAATGACTTTTACTCAGCACTGTTTTGCAAAGAATATCTATGCTCTCATTTGATTAATGTATAACTTAAATATAGATTTCCACTTGCAAAATACATTAACATATGTAGGCTTTGTACTCTCCAAAAAGAAGTGAATAAAAAGAACTTGAATCTGCCATACTAAAATACTAATATCTGTCACGATTTGCTTCAATTGAATCGCACATTACTCAATATTCTCAGAAAGCAGTGGATAAATTGAAGGATCATCATTTATTCATTAATTGTTCCTACTCTGACAGGTCAGCGAGTTTGGTATAAAGCAAATGAAATATTTATCGCATTCCTATAGAAGCTGAAAGCATGAATGCTTGATGGGTTAGCCTTCTCATTAAGTTACATTAATTGTACACAGCCAGTGGCTGTGTAGAGATTATGGGCGGATAGATATGGTATGTTAAATTATTAGTAAGTTGTAATTGAACAATGAAATGCTATTCGGCTTTGAGAAGAATCAATTCATGAATAGTTCAGCGGGAGAATAAGTGCAGTAAATTAATAATTCAAGTATATGAAGTATTATAAATATATGCCAAATAGACACATAAGTGAGATTTTAGAATGAGCACTATTATCTCAATGGCTAAGCTGGTACATTTCCATCGAGTTAATTTCCATACAAAACGGGCTGAAAGCTTGAAAGATTTTATGATTTTTTCCTATGTGTAATGTAAATACTGTTTATCCATAGCAAACGTGATTGTTAGAATATATACAGGTAATATAAAGAAATATATTTCCAAAACATGGTCCACAGCTTGGCCAAGAGACAAAGCCATTTTACGATTTTATTTAATAACAGGAGTTATTCTTGCGTGAGTACGAGTTCGTAATAGATTGAATGCGCAAGTCCGATAATAGGTCAATAAAAATTTATTTTTATCAAATGAAATATTTCAGATCTCTGGAATTTTCCAGAAATATTCGTACAGGTGTTCACAGTACAATCAGTAGTTACATTTTAAACTACTAAAAACGTTAAACACAATGCAATATAAAGTGCATCTAAAGAGAAAGCTAACTCAGATATCTCAGTTCACGTGGAACTAAAGAACTTGCAACAACAATAACTAAGAAACTCATATACTTTCTCTTCGGCCTTAAATAGTTTTCAACCGGTAGCGAGACATTTATAGTATTTTCTGCTTCTCGAAATTACTGGAAAGCAATACGAGGATGGAATTACGGTTACAGCTAACATAGTGCTCAATTACATCTACTCAATTTCAATACATGTTATGGTGATACAGGGACCGGATCAAATAGTCGCCAAATTTGGCGACTTTTGGCGATTTCTCGCCAAATTACCGAGATACCCATTCATTCAACGTTAAATGCATTTGCCCCTGTATTCTTACTTTTCCGGCATAGCTTTCTCTTAAAATTTGTCTCGCGCTACATTAGACAGAAAAATACAACAGTTTTACTTATAATTCTTCTACAATTACCAATCTTAATGCAAAATTCGTAACAATATAAATTGTCACAATCAGAAAAATTGCGACAATTTCATTAAATAAAATTGCTATGGGTTTAATGTCATAATATTATGTTATGGGATATGAAAAATAAATAAATGAAAAAGTAAATAAATATGAGGCAGAAAAAAAGACAATTTCACTAATTCAATTCAGCTGTTCTCTGTCATTTTTAAAACAAGCGTTTAAGTGTTACACCTTTCTCCATTTAGCCTCTCGAGTAACGTTCTCCAAGTGCAGGTATTCGAAACCCTAAATTCGCTTTCTCCGCTTTAATTCCGTTTAGCTTAATTATTTAGCCTATATGGAGAAAAAAGACTGTTGCTATAACCTCAAATAAAATGAGGAAAATTATTTCTGTGGCCAGAGAATTATGACGCAAATTACCAGAAAAAACTTGGCAGGGAGCTGTGACCCAAAGGTGCATATTTTAATAACACAGTAGAATAAATTAGTATTAACACAGAAGTATCAATTAGTGATTTGAATCTAGCAAATAATTTGATGCTTACTTGGAAGTAAGATGAAACACTCTCGCTTATTTTAGTTACTGTTAATTGATGGTAGATTGGTTTATCCCCTTGATAAGTCGATTAATCTGCTATCAATAACAATAACTGGTTTTTCAATACTTAAAAAGTTTACTTTTGATTTTGGAATTTTTGCTATTTAGTTTTTCCTTAACTGTGTTTAAAGCAAGGAGGACTGAAAATTCTACAATTTTTTTAAATTCTGAAAAATGCCTTTTCATAATGTTTTTAAACTGAATTTCCGTTGCATGGAGATGTAATATGGAGAATTATTGCTTTATTACTTTGCAGCTTTACCGCAAGTTTTGGGCTTATTAATTTACTTTTAATTATTTTCATTATGAATATGTATGTATTTATTTATATATATGTGTGTGTGCGGCCGATTGTAACAAAAAAAAGGTGCACAACTAGATGTTATAGTAGTCCCATATACAACTTTTTAGCGTTCTACGACTAATCGCTTTTGAGTTATGCGAAATACATTATACGTACGCATGTACGTATGTATGTACGTGAGTCTTTTTGAGTTAAGCGAGACATATTACGAAAAAATCCCCTCTGAATCCATTTTACGATCTGTTTTGGAAAAACACAGTCCTTTATTCTGTCCGTACTTACAGAATGTCATACAAAAAATCGTTCAAACGGATTCAAGAGCAGTCAAAATAGATATTTTTCGTTGAAATAATGATACCCGAAATTTTTCGCGATTGCAATTCTACAAAAAAGTAAAAATGAAATAATATTTTTTTTTTCTCATAACCTGAAAAATACATGAGAAAAAAATTAATTGCATACCATTACAAAAAAAAAGGTAATAATAATATTTAGCATTTACGAAACTTTAATTTTATATATTATTAAGAAAAAAAAAAAAAAAAAGGAAACGATATCCTCCATCTTGCGTAATACCAGAAAAACGCATAACTGAATATTTCGAATCCTGCATGTTATCGGCTACTTCCCGTTAAACTAAACTCCCATTACAGAAACACTGAAATAAACATAGAAAACCATACTTCGAGAGTACGTTTAACAAAGAAAACACTAACACCTCATTCACCGCGACTTACGCGTTAACATAGGATAGGGGATTACTTGGCTCTACATCCTATTTTAGTCCCAGAAGTACACACACGCACACATACATACACCAAAAAAAGAAAGTAAATACTTCACTCTCGACAACAAAGCCGACCCTCTCAAAAGAAAAGGGGGGTGGGGCGAATCTTTTCTGGCTCAGGCAGAACCACTTTTATTCGAAACCCCCGCGGCCTTAGAAAAGAGGGACTCCCAATCGTATGAATATTAAATTAACTGCATTATTTATGACTTCATCACATGATTTGAGATGGCATATTGCACGACGGAGGCGGCAAACTTCTTTGATGGCTAACAAGGCATGACGTACCATTCTGCCAAGATCCATATGCGAGCAATCCGCTTCTATCACTAGGTAAAAGGTTGTAATACAATAAAAAAGAAGATTAAGCATTACACATAGCAGCCCAGCATTTTTTTTTTATCGTTCGTCATTTTCCCCCCAAAGAATTCTGTTTACATTAAAGTCCGACAGCTTTTTTTGACAATGATTCACTTAAGCTCAGACACCTTGTTATTCTAATTTACGCTAGAGACCCAACTACTTTTACAATGTAACGCGGGCTGCTTTCGAAGTGTGTAGAACTTCCGTACACTTAATTAACTGTTATCAACTAGCATAAAATAAATATCAGAACAGAATAGAAAGTACTGAATCGATTCATTCAACCTTTTACATATCATTAAAGCACTATTTACACGTTATTCCAGGGATCGCTCAAAAAGGACGAGTAAATGATGAAAAGTATAAATGGAACTTCATTACAAAAATATATATCTATATAATTAGAAAAAGAAAACTCTCCATATTACATCTCCAAGCAACGGAAATTCAATTTAAAAACATTATTGAAAAGGTATTTTTCAGAATTAAAAAAAAATTATAGAATTTTCATTCCTCCTTGCTTTAAACCCAGTTAAGGAAAAACTAAACCGCAAAAATGCCAAAATCAAAAGTAATTTTTGGAACAGCTTCAGTATAGGACCCCATTGGCGATGTTTTGGCTTGCGAACGAAAAATGTCGCCAAGCCATGGAAAAGCAGTTAAAACTGAAAACACAAGTTAGACAGCACGTTTTAACCAGAAAAAGTTTTAGAATATATGTTTAAACAGCGAATTTGAAAGTACATAAGTAAGGGGGGCATATTTTAAATAGTAATATTGAAAATACAAGTTTAGCCTTAGAAAAGCAGTTAAAATTGAAAATAGAAGTTAGAATGCACATTTTAACAAGAAAATTTTAAATACAAATTTAGAATATATATTTAAACAGTAAAACTGAAAATAAATAAATAAGTGGAGGCACATTTTTAGCAGTCATACTGAAAATGCAAATTTTAAGCTGTAAAATTGAAAATAGAAGTTCAGAATACATGCTTAAATTAAAAACATGAAAATAGGAGTTAAGAAAGCATGTTTAAATTAAAAAGAAACAAAAGTTTGAAAATACACAAGTACATGGAAGCATATTTTAAGCAGTAATATTGAAAATGCAAGTTTTAAGTTGTAAAACTGAAAACAGGAGTTCAGAATACATGTTTACATTAAAAATAAAGTAATGCTGGAAATTTAGTAAAGTTTACAAAATCATGGTAAATTTACAAAGAAATCCTATACTCTGCCCAATTCATGTCCCTTACAATTTTTAGAAATTTGTTGAATGCATCAATATTTTGCTCCTTGCAAGATTTAGTGAAGATACAGACAGGGTTGCCGAAAAGAAGTATTCTAGAATTCGCTGGGTTACCAGAAAAATACCGTCTAAAAAGTGCGCCAAGCTGAAAATCGCCAATGGGGCTCTATACTCAAGCTGTACCTAATTTTTAAAGTACTGAAAAACCAGTTATCGTTATTGATAGCAGATTAATCGACTTATCAAGGGGATAAACCAATCTACCTTCAATTAACAGTAACTAAAATAAGAGAGAGTGTTTCACTTTACTTCCAAGTAAGCATCAAATTATTTGCTAGATTCAAATTGATACTCAATCAAAATAAAGATATTAGTCACTAAACCAAAAGAATCCTGTTGAAAAGCAAATAATCTTTATGATTAAAATTTTTTCACAACACAATTAATCTGAAGGAGACGCTTCTTTTAGAAGACATATCCCCTACACTCTCTTTTCATTTCAAATACAAAAGTAAAAACAAAAGTAGATTCAAGAACAAATTTTTAAAAATCATAAGAAGATTAAAAGAGAAATAATCCATAAAAGTGAAGTAAAAAACTGTAGTAAAAAAGAAATTTAAAAATCAAACTAGTAAGCAAAAATTAACCAACTTGTCTTAAAATTTTAAAAACCAAATGACTGGAATGCGAGTACGTAATAAGAGATGGAAGTAAAAGGGTTGTCGTAATAAGTACTTTTCTATTGAAGAAAGTTTAGCTTAAATTGGCGACAAAACTACAAAGTTTCTTTGATGCATAATACACAGAGAGCAGGCTGTAATTAAAATAGTTACTTTTAATTACTTTCATTATCTATATAATTATATATTACATAGATTAATAATTAGAATTCATTATAAAATATATATTTAAAACCTAATTTTTTTATACCTTAAAATATGAATAATAATAAATTTCGTCAGAAAAAAAAACATAAGTACAAAATTTAATTATTCAGTTTACTACAGTAAGGCACCATTTATATTAAGTTCGAGACGATCACTCAAAAAAAAAGAATGTATTTATTATAAAAACGCATAATCTAAATTTCAATTTAAGAATGTACTACGAATGTTTTAGTTGTAGAATTTTAATGCTACTGCAGTACTTCTAATATTTAACAAATTTAATTTTATCATTCTGTTTTTAGGTTTGTTTACAATATTGTCTGTGTTTTAAAATATTTCAGTTTTATATAACAAGAATTAAAACAGCGCAATAATTATAAAATGAGGATAACCATACCTTTATTTCAGTTGTTCATCTTGAACAAATAAGACTTTTTTTTCTAGGAAGACTTTTAGCACAGGTGTAGAATTTAATTTATCTTAATGGAAACACTTGAAGTGTCGTCGTCTACAATTCAAGCAAACTACAGTCCAGTTAAAACATACTGAATGATACAGAGATGTCTACCATCAGCAAACTTATCTGGTCAGCAGACTCCACTGTCTTCTTATACCTTCAAAAGACCCTCCTTTCCATCCGCTAGCTGAATTTGAATCCTAATCTAGTCTGAGGTATCCCAAATCTTCCTTTCTCTTCCTTTTACGCCATGGTGCTCTCCCTCTGACACCATGGTGCTGACATGTGTATCACGTTTCTACTGAGTTAGCTTTTCATTGTCCTAATCGTAAAAAGCCCTTTTCAATAATTTCATGGTTGTATATTGAAAAATGAATTTGTTACTTAAGTTTTGCACATTCAACGGTTTTCATACACATGTTATATATATATATATATATATATATATACCGGGTGACACAAAAGTCCGTGAAAATTTGAAAATTCAATAACTTGATGAATAATGTAGGTAGAGAGGTAAAAATTGACACACATGCTTGAAATGTCATGGAATTTTATTTAAAGCAAAAAACAATGCTTAAAACGGCCAACAGAGGCAATTTCATATGACAACAAAAGCAATAACAATTGATTTTTAACAAAGATTGTGTTTTTATAACAAATGTTCAACATGTCGGCCGTCACTCATCAACAATACCTGTAGTCGAGGGGCAATATTGTAAACAGCACTGTACAACATATCCGTAAGTATGGTGAGAAATTGCCGTCGGACGTTTAGACTTGCGATTTCAGATAGCCCCACACTCAATAAGGACAAGCTTGACGGAAGTGGTGGCTCAGCCCGCGATCTTGACCAAACGATATGTGCAAGGGCTCTTTCACACATGCAGCAATATGGGGTGGAGCGCCATCCTGCATAAAATTCATGCCTTTCAACAGCTGCTTATCAGCCAAACTAGGTGTTTGTGTCTAAATGTGGATTGTATACGGCGATATTGTCTTTTCTTAGTATTATGGAAATACAACAATAACATATGCGATACATTAGTTAGAACCGAAGTTCTCAACAATTGGCACCGATGCGACTTGGTACCTGCAGACGAACTAACTAACAATTTCCCGCCTAGTTGGTGGCGTTCAAATTTGAAGTGCAAGATCGCCAAGTTTGGCGTAAAATTACAGGCAGCAACACTAAAGATGATGCGATTCTGTAATGTATCAGCGTACCTCGCGCCCGTCACACTGACAGCTTGAATCACATTTTTCCTTGACGAAAAAAGGTCGGAACACGATTGACGTGATAAATCCACATCACACCGTGACCAGTACTCGGAGGCGAGGATAGAAAAGTGACAGTCATGAAGGGACTGATCGCTCTCTCACTGCAGCTCATTTTACCTTAAATTTTCAGTAGCCCCTTAAGCCTTCACTTTAATTTGGATACTTCCCCTCTTTATTCTAAAAATATTAATAGGATAGCGTCATTTCTAAATTAATCTCTCATAGCAATGATGCCGTAGTAAATTCGCAACTCAAAATTTGGAGAACCTAAAGTTCTTTTTCTTTCTTTCAAAATTTCGAGAACATAAAGAAGTAAAACTTTCTCTGAACAAACTCCCATACCGGATAACTCTGCACTTGCTTCCTCGATTTAGATGGACTGTTGCTTGCTGCTCTCTTCTTACCGCAATAGTATCAAACATATAAATGAGTTGAATCAGGTACGATTAATGCACCAGGTGAAATTTGTGACTACGGCCACAAATGTCAATTTAAATGACACTGCTTGTCAAATAAGAAAGTATTATGCATAGCAGAAACATATTTACTCGAAGAAAATAAGTGTAATGTTGAAAAAATGTATGATTTACGATTTTTTAATATCAAATTTGAAAGAATTTTTTTAAACAAATAAGCTTTTGAAAAAGATGATACATACACTTGGGTATATAAAATAAACAAAAGGTTCTAAAATAACACAAACATTTTGTTAAATTTAAAAACAAAATCTCAGGAATATGGAAAATGAATCAGACACAGTTCCAGCACTACCTCAAAAATGTGAAATATGTGTGAATACTTCGAAGAAACTATCGTGTTATTAAGAGCAGTTATTAAGGAGCAAACTATCATACAGTACTTTGCTCGAATTTAAAATATTTTGCTTTAAAGTTGAATTACTGTGAAATCAACTATTTATAAGAAACAAAAAAAAATATAATTTATTGATTTGTTGCTGTTGTTGTCATGTCTATATCACGTGGAAGAATGGTTGCTAAAGCCTACTTCGAATAGAGGTTGGGCTTCGATTTCCCCCCCCCCAATTTTGAAGGAGAGCACCCCGCGAGGTGGTCGGGGGTCTCCCACCTCTCTATCTTTCCACCAAACCACGCGAGAGGACGTTCAGCTCGCTATATATTTAGAGTGCCCCCATGCCACAAAGACATTATACAGTTACAAACATCTATGTCTTCTCCGAAATTCGAACCCGAGCCCTTCGGTACTGCAGTAGGCTCCTCTAACCACTAGGCGACATTTACTGATTTGATATACTGAATAGCTTGCTTTTGCTCTTATTTATGATCCTATTTGATAAAGAAAGTTACAGAGACCTCTAAATCGACTACCCATCATGACACAGTATTTTGGTCTTCTGAGAAGGCGGTCGCCTTATAGAGAGAGGATGCTCAATAGTGGTGTTGTCTATGTCCTTAGAAATACTGGTCATTCTCAAAAGTGGTCTTCTACTAGAGATGATTGCCATGGGAGGGCTCATTGTACATTATTTCAGTAACAATATAGAACAGAATTAACAACAATTAGATATGTAAACAATTTACTGATCCCTCAAACACAGTTAGTGATCACCTTACGTTCTGATTAAAATAATTATATTTACTTTATATTAGCTATAATAATGAGCATAATTAATTGCAGTTAGTTACAAATGTCTCACCGGGATAAATCGATTAGATTGCATCTTAAGATGCCCATTACAGAAATTTCAGGAAGGGTTCATATTCTTAAAGAAATAGAAAGCCGAAGATTTCTTCGGGGGAACTAATGCGTTCATAACTCCAGTGCTAGTTAGAATTAAATTACCTTATTATGGAAAAGTTTTTTACGCTCTATATACCCTTTTGATTAAATATAAATTAATTAGAATTAACCAGTCGAGACGAAAGAGAACAACACAAAGAACCGAAAATAAGGGTAGCAACAATCATGTAAAAGACTCAAGGACCAACCGGTAAACGCATAATAATAATTAGATCACGACGTATAGCTGACAACAAAAACCGCACCGAAATGAGAGAAGGAAACGACAATAAACAGCAAATAAACAAACAAAAAAAATGAGGTTCGACAAGAGGCTATGTGTTTGGTAATTTTAATCAAGTAATCCGGCGGCCGTATAGAACCCTAGTAATTAAAGAAGCATTAAACAGATTACCGTTAAGTTACTGTGATCCTTGGCTACAAGCGACCCCTGGTGGTCGGGACGGAAGTAACACAAGTGGAAGCGGGAAAGCGTAAATGGAAACGTGCAGGGGGGACAGGCGAGGGAGGTGTGCGAATGTGGAAAAGGGGGTCCGGAAATTTTATCGAGTTGCCGGAGGGAGGCGCGATCAATCCCTCGTCAGGGCTAATCAAAGGGCTGGAGTCGAAATTAAATTGAGTCGCCCGTCCGTACACACACTCACACATGTATGTATATATGCGTGCATCGAGTAGAAGAGATCACAAGCGGGTAAATGGAAGGGGTGAAGTAGGGTGGAGGGTGGTTTCTGAATCGAAAAGAGGTGTGTAGAGGGAGGGGAGGAGGAAGCTTTTAAAGCGATTCCGAAGTTGGTCGTGTTGCCGGCCGCAAGCTCTGTTCCCAATACTTGAAATCTGGTTGATGTATTTTAGTAGGAAGTGCGTGTAATAGGGATAGTGCTTCGGATATAAATGTAATTTCACGCCTTCTGCTGGAAACATTACCGTTGTGCGCTGGTTAACTAATGCAACACTCCATTCTCACAACATACGGACAAGAAATGTAAAGTGATTTAATTTACACCAGAACCGACGCAATGATATCTGGAATACCAATTATTTACAACGTTTGCGTTTCGCTCTCGGACAAATAAAACGAAACTTTTAAATTTATTTACGTGTTTATAATGCTTTTTGTTGACATAAAAAAAGATAGGGTAGTTCAAAACGAAACGTACAAAAGAAAACACACCTGTCACTGCTGTAATGAATTTATTTCATAACTACAGATATTAAGTTTCATTCGACAGCACTGGAAGGCTCGCCATTTCCGAAATACTCTCTAGAGGCGCTGCTATTTAAAATCGCAGCATCAACCGGAGAGAAAGTATATAAAGTGCTAGAACAGGCAAAACTTCATCGGTAACCGTTTTTGGAAACGTTTCTGAAGTCAGATTTGCATATACAGAAGAACCTCACAACCCCATTACCACAAAGTGGTAAAACAGTTTGAAATTTAAGAAACGACTGCTCATGCAAAGGAAAAGAGAACAAGCCGACCATCCATCAAAAACGAAATGTACTGCAAACAATAGTACAGTCCGTGTTCTATACGAATATGCAGTTGAAGTTTTATAAATTTCACATGGTACTGTAGGTAATGAGTACCGAAAAACTAAAAACAGAGACAGTCCTATGCCGATTTGCAATAACAGTTGAAGGTGAATAGTTTTGAAAGAATATTCATTTCTTTAACAAAACCACATTTCACTTTTATGGCATACGAACAGACAAAACATGAAATTTTTGGCTAAGAAAAATCAGTATGCCAGGCTGAAAGAAGAATTCGCGAAGTTCTCTCAGATTAAAAGAAAATCTGCGCCATAAGCAGCCTTGGGTTTCTCCTCGCAACGTTACGTTTAGCTACCGCTCCACCGTTACAGTGTTCACCTGTCTCGACATCATGAACAAATAATTCTTTTCCCAGTTGGAGGAAGAGGTATCTGATTTCACTTTCCTGCAAGACGGTGCACCACCATACTAACATCGATGCGTAAACGATTACTTCAACCAGCATCTTATATAATATGTCAGGTCAGCCATGCTGATTCATATGCTATGTTATGCCACTGATGTTCTGGCTTTCAAGGTCACTCGACCTAAGGTGGCCTAAACGTTTTTTGGTTTAAGGTGGTTTCATGCGGAGAACAAGGCCACTTCCACAGGACCTTGTTGGACACGATTCTTTAATACAGCAGATAAGCATCGGAAGAAGATCCCAGAACTAACATATTATATTTTATCTGCATTTCTGAATTCATTATAGCTATCATAAATATATTTTCTTTTAACACCATTCATTCTAAACTACCCTGTACAGTCGAACATCAGTTATCCGCCTCTGCAAATACAATCAGCAGAATGAAGTGAAAAAATTCTTTTGGAAGTTTAGATCTTCTTAATCTGGAAAACATGTCTATTAACGTGCAAAAGTCTCAAATAAGAATCTTCCTAAGATTTTCACCATTACACTAATTATTTCAATGTTGACATATGAATATTCTATATCTCGGCTACAGAAAATATCAGACTTTTCAATTTTAAATGAAGCTTTGAAAGCTTACGAAAGCCGTGTAGGCCCACGGTCAGTGGGAGCCATATTTTGCTTCGCGCAACAAACCAGTCACTAGAAAACTTGTTTTTATTGTATTTCATTTGTTGTTCTGTGTGAGAGCATTTTATCTGCTGCTTTAATAATATATTTTTAATCGATAGAGTTTAAATCAGCTTTAAGTGCCTTCAAACCGATTATGCGCTTTCTGCCCCGTGTTTGGAGCACCAAAATGCCTCCAACCCGATAATACGTTTTCTGCTCCGTGTTTGGAGCACCAAATTGCCTCCAACCGATTATACGTTTCGTGCCTCGTGATTAAAACACCAAAACTCTTACAATATGCTACCAACGTATTCAGACGTAATATAAAACTGTTTGTTTAATGGACAAGAACTCAATTTGACGGTTGTGTGCTTATCATTAATTAGAAAACTCAAGGCTCTATGAAAAAACGTTTTTATTCCTGTTGTTATAAATCAACAAATACTAAATAAAGTAACAGAATTTCGTGGCAAATATCGCGTTGTTAAGATACGTTTGAAACAAAAAAAAATTATTGACTGAATAAATTCAAAAAGTAGTCCCATTTAAAGAATTCAAACTCAGAATACCTTTTGATATTTCGTTGTGTGAATAAAAAAATGTTGTGCTTGTAAGGTAAAGTGCCTGTAACCGAAAGAGATTTTTAACTATTAAATAATACTAATAATAAGGTAATTAATTGAAGCAGTGTATCGGAAAATTACAAAAACACTTCAAAAGAGATTGCAGTGTAAAGCCAAGACAGAACAAAAACCTCAAACAACTCAGTTGTAAGAAAGTAGGACTAGCATGAGTGGGTTCTTGTTTTTGCCTTCTATTGCTTCTGCATAAAATATCTATTTCTCGTTTTCCTCAAATACTTCACACGAAATTGAAAGCAATGAATTTATTCCAAGATGAGAAAGGCAAAATATAGTACCAAAGTAGTAAAATTTCCAACTATTCCAGAAGACAATAAAATTTAAAATGTTTAGCTAATGTGGAAAACCGGAGTTCCATTTAATTCAACAAGAGTTATTGTCACTGCTTCTTTAAAGACTATGGGGATTTTGACCAAAAAGGTATACCAAATATTCTCGATCTCAGGTACAGGTACAAGGCACTAACTGTACAGTTCCGACCAAATTTTGAAGTAGAAAAACGAGAGGGATGGTCTGAAGAATTTTCATCCCTCTTTCTCTGTCAAAACCCACTGAAGAGGACTTCCGGTTCGCCGTGTATTTTGAGAGCTCCCTTGTCGCACAGACATTATGCATTTACAAATATCCATGCCTTCTCCGGGATTCAAACCCTGGCCCCTTGTTAGGGCAGTCAGCGTCACTACATACTATACGTCTAAGAGGCTGTTATCTGTCATAACAAGATCAGGAAAGAGACAGAAACTTACCCTATCTGCAGCATTTTATGATGTGGGACTACCATTATGATTGACGATGTAAAGAAACTGCATAAAATTCCTGAAGCAATGATTCCTCGAAAAGTTGATTGAACTTTGTTGTCCGGTCTAACAGCAGTTTTAGATATCGAAACAGCTTTAATACTCTCAGTAAGGTACAAACTGCATAATAGATGTTGAGAGTATTCTTTATGCCATGCTATTAAGAAGCATAACGCAAGGTGAGTCAATTTATAAATGTGAATTAACAAGCACCAGCTTCGGTCCCAAAAAATGCTCTCACGGGTGGCCATACTTCTCTTACTGACTGTACAATTTCTAAAAAGACAACAGAAAATTTCAGCAGATTTATTTATATTTTTTTATAATGGAAAATACAAAACTTCCGAAATTTTCACTGCAGTAACAACGCATTTTAGGCTCTACAAATGGATTTTAAAAAATAAGCAACCGAAACTTCTAAATTACAAGCAACACTGATCCCTCTCTCAGTCGATCACACAGTTCTAGATGATTTTGGTCTATGAAATTGACAGTCTTATAATGATGTTCATTATTGATGTTTATGTTTTCTGAAATATTTATCACTTTCAGAGGTAGTCGACAGGATACGGTTCGCTGTGAATAGTAGATCTAGGCATACACCGATCTGTAAGTAAGACGGTGGGTTTTTTCTCCGTAATCAGTGATGTTTACGCTGTAATCCACAGAATTTTTTATATTTTAATTTATCCTTATTTGATCAAAGCATGTGCATGTGACAATACTGACATTTAAACCACTAATGTAAATATACGATTATCCTTCCGTGATTGGCAACGTCTTACTTCTTAAACCCCAAAACGTTTCCTAACGTGAAAGACTTATCATGCTTGGAGGACATACATAATCACAGCAATGTTGCTTAAGTGCAAGCGGCCTAAGTCTCTCAGATCAAGCACCAGCGTACGTATTTTTTAAAAGTTTCTCACAAGAAAACATTAACATTAAACCCTAGCTAATTAAGTTAGCTAGTTAAGTAAAAAATCATGATCTCCATTTTTAAATCATTCCAGAATGAAAATTTCATTCAGAAAGGCGCAGAAGCCAACAGCAAAAATAAAAAGAACTACGGCGAGTGTGGTCTTTTTTATAAATTAAATAAATTAAGGTGATTCATAATAAATAGGCCATTATTAGTTAAATAACTTAAGGTGAGCTAATATTGGATTTCCCCTAGAAAAGGATATCCAACATTAACAACTTTTGCGGCCACCGCCTGGTCTTGCCATTTCTGAATATGGGCAGTAATTGCGCCACCGCTGCTTCGACATCACTAAAGTGATCTTGGAGATCAAATCGACGTCTGCATAGATATTGTATATTGCATCGCAACGCAAAAGTGGACTTCGGCCTCAGCAGGCAAAACGCTTTAATTAATCTGCTTTCTGAGCACGTGCTTTATTTCGTCACCGGGTTGCTGCAAGCTGCTATTTACTCTTGCTCAGATTTTCTGTCATAAGAAATAGTATATGTTTGCTTATTACAATTTTTTATTACACGTAGGCTGTTCAATAAGACCAATTTTATGGCCGCGAAACCGCTCATCGGAATGTTAATTTCTGTGGCATAAAAAGTTTGTTGTCTGTATTAACAAAGGCTACCGATAGATGTGGTGTACAGGCTCATGTTCCTGAGTATCACGTGATTGAACTGAAGCATGTTTGCGGGCGCCTACGAGACGCGGCCAGTTGTCGAAATGGAAGCGTCGATGGAACAACGTTATGCAATTACATTTTGTGTTCGTCTGCAAAAATCAGCATCGGAGACCTTTGACATGATACGTGAAGCTTTCAAAGATGAAGCATTAGCGAGGGAAAGTGTTTTTCGCTGGCATAAAACGTTTAAGGAAGGCAGGCAAAATGTGGAAGATTTTGAACGTGAGGGACGACCTTCAATGTCCGTCACAGAGACAATGATTAACACAGCTGTGGTTATTATCATGGCGGACCGCTGAATTACAGTACGTTAGCTGCATGCTTTCTTGAATATTTCTGTAGGAAGTGTTCACTTAATCATGGCAGAACACTTGCAACTGAAACGTGTTTGTGCGCGATGGATTCCGAAACTGTTGACACCTGAGCAAATACAGCATAGAGTGGATGTGTGCACAGAATAGAAAGAAAGACTGGAACAAGAAGGCGACAATTTCTTAAAACGCATCATCACAGCGGACGAAGCTTGGTTGTATCACTATGACCCAGCCATGAAACAACAAAGTAGTGAATGGAAGCATCCGTCTTCGCCTACTCCCAAGAAAGCAAAAATGTGAAATCGGCTGGTAAAGCAGTAGTTTTTTTTTTTTTAAATTTTATTGTGCATCAAAACGCTGTCGAACCCGGTAATACCGTAAACAGCTCGTACTACACGAATGTCCTACGAACAATGGTACAGCACGTTCAAAGGAAACGTCTATTGTTCCGAAAGGGCTTCCTATTGCATCCTGACAATGCCCAATATTCCTCGTTGCGTACAGGATATTTTGCAGCAGAACAAAGTACAGATTTTACCGCACCTTCCATACAGTCCTGATCTCGATCCATGCGATTTCTAGCTGTTTCCTGAACTCAAGAAACCATTACGAGGCAAACATTTTGCAAGCAACAAAGAATGTGTAAAGGTTGCTGAGGCAGGTTTGAAAAAGCTCTCAAAAAACAGACTTTTACATGTTTTTCAGAAGTGGACAGAACGTTGGGATAAATACATTGAGTGCCACGGCAGTTATTTTGAAAAAGACCATGTAAATGATGACGATTAAAGGTGTTCTGCATTTTTTACAATTTTAGTCTTATTGAACAGCCCTCGTATAAGTACAATACCGTGCATGCTAAAACAGAATCGTTGATTTACGTAACTTAAATACATTTTAAAATCCCAAAAGCAACGACATGTTATATAGCATATGAAGTCTTGTCCTTACGAACTTAGATATGACAGGCAACTGGTTTCTAACTTAGAAGTCAGTAACTTTATAACGATTATGATTAAAATTAAGAAATGTTTTACACCAGTAATTGTTAGCTACAGTTTCTCCAAGAAGCCGCTATATCTATCTATCTTTAAAAAGTTTATTATCAGCCCATCCCCCCCACTCCATTCGAAATACGTGATCTCACCTCTCTGCCATTAAGATTTTCTGATATAAAGTTATATTATAGTTTAGAAAGACACTCAATTTACTTGAACTTCTTCCTCTTCGAAAATTTTGATTTGAAAATCTGTCACTTAGCAGCCACCACTATTAATAGGTCATTGATAGAATTTTGAGAAATTTGCCCAACATCGTAAATTATATAAAGATCTAGAAGATTATTTTCCAATCTATCCAGTGGTGCAGAGATCGAAATTCTGCGATGAATAATTTAATTATTAAGCAGGTATATGTGCAAAAAAACTCATAAAAATCACGCTATCAAATTCAACACAACTAAAAACATCGTTGTGGAATATACGTGTGCGTAAAATTTCAAGAAAATCGGCTCTGTAGAAGTCATCTCAAGGTCAGATCTCAAAAGCTTACATAAACAAAACCGTGTAAAGACCATTTCCCATAAATTATTTTTCTGAAGAAGATAAGCAATGAAATTACTTTTCTTACTTGCTTAAACAAACAATCCATTTTTATTTCGGCTAAAAATATGGGAATGAAATTAATCTTTTATTTATTTAAAGTTGAACATAATTTATATTTACCATGCTTAAGTTGGACACATAAAAGTACTTATTATTTGCGTAGGAGTTGTACATTCATTTTAATGACAATGTTTCCAGTCTGTCTGTGACCGATGAGAAGATGGCGCCGTCTAGTCTGTGTTTATTTGATATGAACATTTGGGTGATGTTTGTGATCTTCTATCTGTCTAATGCAAGAGTTCACTACGACAGTAGTCTCAAACTAGCGGCCGCCAAACAATTTTATATTTCAAGACGCGAAGACATTTCAATTCTGTATTTATTGCAAATAGGGTGTTCTAAACAATATTAGTTATCTCAAGATGAGTTATTTGAGTTTATATAATTATAGTGTTCATTAAAAACAAACATGAATAACGCACTAGGGAATATATAATAGAATTATTTAATTTGCAATGTGATATGAATCTTACTCAAAGATATGGAGATAGAGATTACATTATCTTGTATTCGTACTTGTCAAAAAATAAGTGAGCTTAGTTATTAATTTTTGCAAGAATAATGGCTTTGTTTGAGAATACATTTATATGTGAAGACTTTTTTTCACATTTGAAAATGAATAAGAACGTGATTGACAGCTAATTGACAAGCTGTGATGTAAATACTAGTTTCTAGTAATTTCTCTTGAAGGCTCCGAACAAATCGAAACACCATAAAGTCTTTGGCGTCCAAGAAAGGATTCATAAATAAGACATCATAATTTATTCCGAAATTTTGTCCCACTTGGTAAATTTTAGAAAGTTTCGTAATTTGTTTATTTTTAATTTAAACGAAATAAAGTGATTTAATGATTAATTAAACATGCATTTGAAAGAAATGTCATTCTAAGTATTCAATATTTAGCGGTCAATATATTTGAATTAGAAAGTGTAACCAACAAAAATGTCTTGCAGGTACAAAATGGAAAACAAATGTAAATAAAGTCGAATTTTTCCCTTATACGATATTATTAGTATTGTTTAGGGATGTTTTGATAAATATTTCCTAAAATTTATTTAAGATATTTTTTATTTTGATTATAAACTTTTTCTTTTTGCTAAAAAAGTGGTTACGTCCTGTCAGTCGTTTTTAGATCTTGCATGGTCCCTGCATGCAATTTTGAGTTTCAGACCATTGCCTTAATGGATCGGAGTTGATTCCCTGGAGTCGATGAAATTTTAAAGGGGATTATGCACCAGCAATTGATCGGCAAAATCAAAACAAATATAAATGTAATGAAAACAAATTTGGAAGTAGTACAAATGCCGATGGCGAAGCAAGTATTACATACAGAAACTTGTGCGCAATTACCCAGTATGGGAAGCTCACTAAGAGGAAGGTTTTGGTTTAAGTTAGAAAAGTTTCAGTTCTCAAAAGTTTAGGTTCCGAATCAGCTACGTCATAGCCTTTCAAGATGGATTGATCTGGAAATGACGCAGTCGAGAAATGTTATTTTTTTTTTAACACGAAATAGTCAAATTAAAAAAGAGGAATTAAGAGGCTGTTCTTGGATTAAATTAAAAAGTTGATTTACATAATTTTTATCTCACATATTCGTCCTAAGAAAAGAAGAAAACATATAAAATAAATATACGAAAAATGAGCTTATTTAATATATTTTAAAAATCAATAATATTTCTTTAAAATATATAAATTTTGATGCAGTAATGCAATATAAACAAGAACATAAGAAAACACAATAAAAAATATTCGAAGAACGTAAGAGTAGAATGGAAAATAAGAAATACGTTGAACGAATATTGTACGAAATGATTTAATAATTAAATTACGCAGCTTCATGCCAAATATTATAAAAATTGCATGACTTCAAGCTCAGCCATTAATGAAAACTGAACTTCTGTACAATTAGAACCTGTGATTCTTTTTCTGAAAACATGTTTCTGCTTGTCCAGTTAAAAATGATAATAGTACGAAAAGTAATCAAATACAAATCTAATAAAGCATTTTCAAAACTTTTGCTCGTATTCTAAATCTAATTGTTTAAGTTATTTGTGTGCAATTATTTGTATTAGTATGATTTTCTTGTGTACTCTATATTAGAAAGAAACATGTAAAGGAGTCCATGGGGGGGGGGGGGA
>KK114278.1:528670-540389 GCA_000611955.2 Stegodyphus mimosarum
ACGGTGAAAAAAAAAAAAAGATACGGATCCTTGGTCTAAAATACGACTGCAAACTAACAGTCGTTTCCGAATCTTCAGAAAAGTTACAATCAGAAATCGTACATACGAATCTTCGAATATTTGAATCTTGAAAAAGATTCTCCTAATAAGAATTTGTCATTAGAATTTTTCTAACTTAAAGTTATTTTTTTTAGCCCAAAGGGTGTTAGCCCAGAATTTCTATTAAGTTCGTTTTGCCATTTTGCGTTGAATCACTATAAACGCAGTATCACTTTACAAATTCTTGCCACCAAATATTATCATCCTGTGTTATATTTAAAGAAATTAAATAGTGAAGAATCTGCATAAATGTATGCATGTTTCTCGCATTGTGCTAAATCAACGGTACCTAGAGCCATTAAATTTTGAATAACGTAATCTTCCACCGAATATGGACATCTGAAAGCCCTAATTTGGAATTTGTTTCATTGTCTGTTTGATACTTTGTGAGACATTAAAGAATTTTTTACTAACAAACTCAACGATTTCAAAGCGAGGAATGACAACACTGCACGGGGGGGGGGAAGGCATTTGTATCTCCAGCGCGCGAGACTGTGTATCGGAAATTCTAAAGATATGCTCGTTTTAAAATTGTTTTGTGATTTTGCTATTGAATTGAATTTTATGGTGTAAGTGCGAAGAACATGATATTTAATACATAAAGGTAACACACAAAACGTTAAAAAAACGCCCCTTTGGGTGTTTTACATTACATTTTATAATTCCTTTCTGTATAAATTTGTTACTTATTTTTAACCATTATTTTTGCAATATACCATAATTATTTTTAGAGGAGAAATGCGATGATAGCTTTAACTGCACGCTTGCAAATGCTCGTGATTTGTGAAATTAAAACACTTGATTTTTTTAAACTGGGATTAATTTCTGATTTTGTTTCCCGCTTTTATTTCTTCATGCATTATTTTTTCTCTATTTTAAGACCTGCTTATTGCAAAATAAATATCATCAAAATATCGAAATATTCTTCGCAATAAAATAATTTATTCTAAAAGTGTTAATCAGGAACTCATATAATAATTCCGACACACGAAAATTTTGCGAAGAAAGAGATGTTTTGGAAGACGGTGTTTCTTGTCATTATTATTATTTAAATAAAAATATATCACAAGAATTGTCGTCTGCATTTGGAAAATATTACTGTTTAGCAAAATATATTAACAATTCCATGTCAGACAAGAACATGTCAAGACGCTATATATTCGACAAGTTCTGTTCGAAATTTAATTATTCAAGATTTTAAAGACGATAAAATTGTTCAAAATACTAAAAGCATTCTTGATGCAAAGCGTTCAAGTACCTTTGATGTATTAAAACAATGGGAATTGCGTGGAACTGATCGAAATGCTCGGAAGTCTGGATCACATTCCAAGCTGATATGAGGGAATCGGAGATTTATTCCCTGAAAAATCAATCCAAACCCAAAAATTAGTCCTGGTGAAACTTGCCGCGGATTTAGAAGAATGCCTTCCATTAGAGGTTAACTCTTAAAATGTCATTACAGAATGTAGATTCAATAGCTTTCAACCGCAGTTTAATAATTAAAAAAAAAAAAAAAATACGTATAAAGTGTTTAAAAATACACCGATATTAATTAACTTCCGAGCTTCCATATAAAATTAGGTTTTTGAAATACTGGTTCATGCAAATTGAGTACGATTACTTTCAATGATATTTCAAGTATATTTTCCGACTCTAAAAGAATCAGTCTCGTGGAATTTGAAAACTGATAATCCGTTTAATGAAAATAACTGTAGTTTATTTTTACTCCAACAGATGGCGGTAGGTTATTAGCAATCCTGACTAAGATTATCAGTTATTCAGCAAAAAGGATGAATTCTAGACTACAAATTAAAAGTATTTGGAATAAAAAAAAATTGCGAAATTTTATATACAAAAAAATGGAAAATTAATCTCTTAAAATCAAAATATGTTAACAAAAATGAAAATAAAAACAAACATCTCGCACACAGTAAAATGTACAAAAAATGTGCAACTGGGTTAAAATAATAAATGAAAGAATATTTCCTTACTTATTACATCCAAGATTTATTTATTTACTATAGTATTATACATTCCTTATTATTGCTACCGTCAGTAATAATAACGGTAATAAATAACGGCGCAAAACTGAACATAAAAAAATATCTGTTGCTTCAGTTTTTTTTTTGGCTCTATTCACAACTTAAAGTCTAGACATTAAGAAAGGCTGCCAGGTAAACTATAGAAAAATTAATAAATATTAATTAATTAAATAAAATGTTAACGGGTAAATTAAAAATTGATAACTTAAGTTAATTTAATAATAAATAGATAAATAATATATTTAAATACTGGAGCTCATCTCATTTAAGGTCCCAACAATAATGACGATCTCATGCAAAAATTGAGATATGCAAAATTAGTACTGAGATTAGTTCACGGAAAACTGGAATTAATAAAATACCGGAGCTGAACTCTCGAGGCCTCTGACTGAATTTAAGCCCTGGCATTATTTATACAAAAGTTTAAAATGGAACACGAAGTTATAACAATGAAGAATAAATGAATTAAAAAAAACACTGAATTGATGAAAAAAAAAAGAGTAAGAGAATTAAATCTAGCGGATACAAAATATAATTTTTGTAGTATTAAGAAAAAAAAATACAAATGCATAAAAACTAATAAAAATCTGCTATTTGGGGGGTTTCATGCATTGTTTGTTTCCCGCATTCCTCAGAGAATTCTGATCAACAGAATAAAGATACTGACTTAAACCAAGCAAAATATTAAATTACTCTTTATATCAAAATATCCCCCAAAAAATAGAATTCGGATTGACAAAATGAAATATGCAAACATGCAGATTCATAAGTCTTGAAACCTAAATTCAAATGTACAAATTCATGCGTGTAAAGAAAAAAATGTCATGTAGGCAGCACATAACATCCTTATAGTGCAACGTATTAGATTGCACATATTTTTTGCTGCCTTTCATTTAAACTCATCCTGTCAAATTATCCTAACTTACTTACACGAACCCTCAAAGGAATTTCAAAATAATATCAAAAATTGCAAATTTTGAAACTAAAAGTTCTTGTCAACTTTTGTCGTACGGGAGCCAAACTTCTTATAATTTTATTTTTTCATATCGAGCATAAAACTTTCCAAAATATAAATGAATAGAAAAACCAGAACACTGCATTAAAAGTTAGATTTCGTTATTTGTCCAAAATTATTATTATTATTATTATTATTTTCAAATTTAACAATACCAAAACGTGAATATTTTCATCATTTAAAACACTTCTGTTAAGTAAATGACTACGACTAACGATTGCGAAATTAAGTTCAATAAAAAAAGGGAGGTGAGTTCAATAAAAAAAGGGAGGTCCACAAGTAGATGTGATAGCAGCCCCATATACAAAATTTCAACATTCTATTTTTGAATTATGCAAGATACATATGTACGTACTGATGTCCCGAAATTGTCAAAATCAATTGGGGAACGGTAAAAATGGATATTCCCTTTGAAATCTGACAATCATAATTTTTCGCCATTACAACTTCCTTCACTCCGAACAAAAAAAGTAAAAGAAAGGACGATTAAGCTATTGTTTTGGCCAAATGACATTTTAAAGGGCAATAAGAAACTAAATTTATATAGCATTTTGTAGATTAAAATTTTAGCGCGGAAAAACCGTAAAATTTTCCCAGCAATCAATAGTGGGTTAATCAGCGAAATTTCTAAACTCTTGCGACAAAGCAGAAAAGTGTACTACGAAAATCATTTGTATATTCCAGATGCATGGAAGAATCGAAGTTTCAACTTTGAAACAAAGTTCAAGTTGATTTAGCATAGGATTATTTTTCAGCACAACTGTCGTATAAATTCTAAGACAAGATTTATATCAATATTATTTAAATATGAAAAAAAAATAAGAATAAATATTAGAAAATGCTTGAAAGAAAATGTCTGAAAATGATTAAAGATATTAGAAAATGTTTGAAGTTTGTGGATTTATTTAACGTCAGAGGAAAAATTCAACACTTCTGAAATTTCAGAAAATCCTTTAACTTCGCGAAATGAATCATGGAAATTTACGTCGCGACAAAGCTATTAGCTCACATATTTACATAAAGAGAGTTCTATAACATTGATTAATTCATATGGATATATCTTACATATGTTTTTATGACATAAACACTTTTTTATTGATACCATTTTTGATATTTAATTATGTACAACATGTCATGCACACTGACTTAAGAAGGGAGAGAAAATTTTTCGAAGAATAAAACAAAAATTATTGCAAATAAATAAGCGATATTTACAATAATAAACACATCTTCCATAAAATTTTTAAACACGTTTTACCAGTTTCAATGCTTAAATTTTTATTTTGTAGTTTTGATTTCAAACAATAACATTTTCGATTTCAGTTACATGCAATAAAAGTAATTAAAATGCACAACACAAATACAGTATATTAAATTTTTTCGATCCATCTTATTTTTAAAAAAAAAACTTTCTAGCTGTTTTTTTAAAAACCTTTTTTTTTTACTTCAAGCAGTCTTTTGTATTGCGAATTTAAAATAATTTTAGGAGTAAATCATAATTCTAAACATATGAAACTTATTTTAAATGCATTAAAAAATGAAAACAAAAATCACAGATAATATAGCTCACTTACTTTACTTGACTTATAACATTTTCAAATAATAAACAAATAAAAGACAAAATAAAATTGCTGCATACTTGCCCAACGAAGAAAATATTCAAATGGTAACAATTAAAATCATAAAAATGCCACACATAACCAACAGATGTCACTGCTGTTCAGTAAACAATATGACTATTTTCTGTTTCGCAACAATCGCTGCGCTTCAATAGTGCTGCCATCTATCTGCAATATATAGAAATAGTAGTTGGAACGAATAAACTACTTAACTGCTTTGCTTCTTTTTTTTTTTTTTTTACGCTCTTTTTTTTTTAATATTAACTACCTTAAGCCATTAAATCTGACTTCTGTTCGATTTAAAATAAATTCAAGAGTGCGGCAAAAATTTCACGGACGGATCCATTCAAAAGCAAATGTTCAGCGAAGCGTACAAAATTTGTTTCACGTGTCACAGCTGTCACATTTCTACCACCTGCAAAGCATCATTTTTTCTGTTTCACATCAGATGAGAGAGTTTTGAAGGATTATTTCGCTGGGCGTCGAAATAAATTGAATGCATATTAAATGAACCTATCGTAAAGTGCTTTTGCCTGGTTGGAAACACATCCCATTTAAATAAGCGTCGAAAAAAATTGCTTCAAATGTAACGTACAATGACTTCAACGGAAAATGTGGTTAAATATTCTTCAGTTATTAAACAATTATTTTACGTTCTTCAAACGTTACAATCGGTATTTATCCGATGATATATCGGATAATTGATATATCGGAATCGGTTTCAACATACTGAAAATGAAATAAAAAGAATAAATTACTGTTATTTAAAAGCGCACAACTAATTTTTTTAGAAGTACAATATACAGTTTTGCTGTCTTCAACAATCTTCTTATTTAGAAATCATTAATAATTTTACTTTTTTACTTTTAATATTTATTATTTTCCCCCTCCCTCCTTGCATATACATATACCCTATTCTTATTATTCTTTATGCTACTTAATGCAAACAAATCGCTATCTTCTCCGATCGTCCACGTGACAAATGTCACGTGAACCAACGGACTGCCGATTCAGCCGATATTAATGAATTCTGTACAGATATTAATGCAGGATTACCAAGTCTTTAATTTAACTTTCGAATTATAAAAATTTAGCTATCAGTATAATAAACAGAGCGATTGGCAATAATGTAATTTCCTGAGCATTTTAGCACTGATCAGTGGCAACAAAGTTTATTACACTTTAGTAAGACATTATTTAACACAACACATTACTTACCCCAGTGGTATCAAACTCAGATTACATGCGAGCCTAATGCATAATCTGAAAACAGCTGATGGGTCGGATTTTTTTTAATTAAAATTTTTATTAACAAAAGTAAAAAATATTTCAGTGAAATTTTAAATTTCGCTTACATAAATAATAACTATCGCATACATATAGCTACATAAATAATAACTATCGCAAATTGGAAAAAATTCAAATTTATATTTATTTTCTAACTGAAATATGAAGTTTGGTACTTGTTAGATTAAATTCTTACACGGCATTTCTTTCAGGTAATTGTAGCATGTTTAATTACTCATTAAATAACTTAAACTAAATAAATTATGAAAGCTTTCAAGTTTTCAGAGAAAATTTACCAAGTGGGACAAAATTTAAGAACAAATAATCATAGCAAATCTCTTTCTCTGATTAGCCCAAAGGACGTTAGCTCAGAAGGGCTATTAATTTCAAAACGACATTTTGCGTCGATTCACTTTTCAAATTGTTGCCAACAAACATTATCATCATGTGTAATATCTAAAGAAACTAAATAATGAAGAATCTGCGTGAATGCATGACTGTTTCTTCCTTCGTGAAGAAACAACAGTACCTAGGGTCATCAAATTTTGAATAACGTCCTCCAACCGAACATGGGCATTTGTTAGTCCGAATTATAAATTTCGAATTTGTTTTATTACCTATTTAAAATTATTTAAAACTTTAACGAATGTTTGATTAACAAACTCAACGATTTCAAAGCGAGCAATGACAACATTGTATAGGAAAAAAAAAAATATTGTTTCCAGCGCGCGAGACTGTGCATCGGAAATTCTAAAGATATGCTGTTTTGCTGTTTTTAAATATTGTGCAATATTACTGTTGAATTAAATTTTATCTGTTTTAAGTACGAAGAACATGAAATTTAATGAATAAAGGTATACACAAAACGTTAAAAAAAACGTCCTTTTGAGCATAATATAAAATCTGAAAGTCTTCAGACTGTTTTATTAAATTTTGTTTGACACGAAAATAAAAAAACATATATTCGTCTATATATATTATAAACGTCTTCATTTTTTACTATAGCTTGATATATGATGTCGTTTAAATTCTGGTAAAGTTTGTAAGCCTGGAGCATCGTGGTTCGGTCAATTGCTTATTTTTCTTATTAATTTTTAACTGCGAAGGAAATCTGCTTACAGTTAAATGTATTCTGAAAGAAAGCCACTATTCTTGGGGCAAAAAATTCGTAACTGAGCTTCTTTATTCTTTGACAAGTAGAAAATAAAGGCTAATAAAATCTCTACCTCCAAATCTCTGAATAAGATCAATATCACATGGTAAATTAATTAGCTCCATTTTCACGTTTTTTTCAGCCCAAAGAAGGATTAGTTCAGAAAGGCTATCAATTTCGTTTTGGCATTTTGCGTCTATTCACTGTAAATGTCCCTATCACATTTCAAACTGCTGCCACCAAATATTATCCTTCTGTGTTATATTTCAAGAAATTAAATAATGAAGAATCTGTATAAATGTATGTGTGTTTCTAGCACTGTGATAAAACAACGGTACCTACAGCCATCAAATTTTGAATGACTAATAAGTAATTTTTATCTTTCGATCTGAAAAAAATTACCCAACTATGCCAAGGGAGTGTGGTGCTAATACGTAAGTACAGAAATATATGCCAGTCGAAGGTTTTTTATACTTCATCTAATTTTATATGTTAAACAGGCATGTTTCTCTTCCAATTAGATTTCAAGCGTTTTTGGCAACATAAAGTCTAATGCAAAAACAAAATTTAACTAATATTCTTTGCTCGATTACTTAAATATTCATTTACGGTATTATCATGATTGCTTATGTATGTTTTAATAAATATCCAGTGAGAATTTTCTTCGTAAATGGCCAAAGCAAAAATTCCTTATTCATTAGATGCGAATTGAATTTGCAAACGATAAAGCGATCTGAAACTCAGAGTGTTGCTAAATGTCTACAAAAGTCGTAACAACATCTGAAAAAACCACTAGTATTTCTTGCACATGCATATTTTAAATAAATTGTTCACAAAACTTTTGGAATCATAGTAGCACACTTAGAATACTTGTGATTTACTTAAATGTTTTTATATTTAGTCCAGATACTTTGATGCACTTTTTACAAAACAATATTTCAGTAAATGACGTGCTATCTTTTCTCAATAACTGTAAGGCGTTTTCTACATATGGAACTTAGGTCGAGAACTAAACTAAGTGCAAAACATTTTTATAATATTACTTTGCGCTAATTATCTTTAAACGATTGAGAGATTTTTCCCAGCATCTCGTATGTGCGTGTTTAAAAATATGAACTATTATTAAATTTCCATGGGTTATTCAGTTATGGAAATTATTTAAACAGCTCCAAAAGCATAAGCAAAATTAAGCAGTAAATGAAATAAATATACATGGTAAAAAATTTATTCCAGCAAAAATTTATATTCAAACTAATATGAATTCTCAGTTAGATAATAAAATTTTTAACAGATTTCATCGTGCCCCAGTTCTCAATGAATACAAGTTCAGCAAGCAACAAAAGAACGCAAAGAATGTACTCGTGAAAGGTGTAAAGAATAAAGATTGTATTTAGCATATTTTCGTTATTACTATCAGCATTGACTACGTAAAACAAAATGACCTTCCTTTGTTTATCACTTGCATCAAAAAAATCCTTCAGGCATTTGCTATCCCGGTTTTATAAGATCATTGCAACGAAAAGCCATCTGATTTGCCGTTTCCAGGTCAAAATCAAAATGGCGAGGTAAGCAGCTGTTTCAGAATTTAAAATTTTTTGTTGGCAACGTCTGTTTGTACAGATGTATTTCAGTTTGAACAAAAACAATTCGCATATTTTGTCCTGCCATTTTTTTGTTTGTTTCTTACTCTTTTAAGCATGCCATGAAACCATTTAATTGAGTGCAATACATTAAATTCGGTTATTATGACAGAAGAATGGAAAGGAATTTAAAAAACACTCATTCTTCCCCTCAACACGCCTTGCCAGTACATTGATCAACTGAGGCCCTGCCTATTGAGTGAATGGTCTTGGTTTCGAATCTATGACAAGACATGAGCTTTTGTGACTACAAGTAGTTGAAATCAATCGATATAAAAGGCCTTTCGCGAGACTGAAGGTAGTGTAAAAAGGAGTATAAGATTTTCAGATTCCGTTCATGGGCATGCTCTGGACCAAAAGTGGGGTAAATTTTAAGTGCTTTTCCTTAACTGAATAATTAAGTTTATTCCATTCTCTCGAAAGGTGTTAAACTTGAAAGTTTTCATAACTGTGTACTTTTCTAAACTGCTAAAAACTGACATGCAAAGTGAAGTTAATTTCAAAGATATATATTCTTATGAGAAGATATTTCTTCTTTGAAAGATAGATATATATACACATCAGTGAAACTAAGTCAGCCTTGAAATTGCTTATCAAGAAGCATGAAACTTATATTAAGGAAAAGTAAATTAACGAATTTTCCAATGAGCAACGGCACTAGAGGTAATATGATTCGTTCCACTTCTCTGCTGTCAAAATCATTTCCCACAATTCCATCGTCCAAAAATCTTCATTTGGTGAATTAAATCTTTTTAAGGCTTTGTCATCAATTAAAAATGCGCCGCTGTAAGTAGAGATCCAAATTCCAATTTTACTCTCAGGCTCTAAAGAGCTTGATTCTTTATTTGATTCTCGCTCAATTTCCCATCTATGAATGGCCTTAAATTTTCATTACTGGATTTTCTTCTTTTCACAACAAGACTTTATTTTATATTAGTAAGTAACTCTTCAAATTCGGTCAAACTACTCAAGATTTGTTTGCCACACAAGTTCTGGGCCAGTGCTCTTCAAGAAAAGCACCAATCTGAGGACTAGACTGAATTGCTTGATTGTAGTAAAGTACTTACGAGGGCTATGGGCCTACGGAAGACGTTTCTTCTTGGAGAACTTTCTAAAGGAAATTGACTCATATTCATGTAATACATGATAATAGCCATGAAAACACCTATACAGCCAGCCCAATTACTGGGATTTGAATCCGGGTCGAACTACTAGCGTTTAGCGGTCTTATCATTCAGCTGCTGGTAGGCTATCACTGAAGACCACTTGCAAACGACTTAAATAGCATTTTTGGCGATAAAAAATAGAAAATTATACGGGTATGTGACAGTTTACTGCTCAGTGAATGTCGAAACTATAGTAATGCGAAAAATCGTCATAACGAGTAAATATCACCCTTATGGGACTGTGCCTAGCCCACATACGTTATCTGGTACTACCCAATTGTTTCCGTGAAGAGCGCTAAAGAGAAGATGTATCGAGAACTACAGGCTTTAGTAGCGATTAGCATCTTTTCAAATCACCAAGTTTTGACCAACATACAAAAGTCTGTGGAGGCGGAACAGTTGCATTGAGATGGTACCTCACAATGCTGGCACCTTATGCGGCAACAAAGAAATTTAATAATGACACGGAATAAAGCATCCAGTACCTTGGAGGAGATCACTTCTTAACTTGAAAAAATAAATAAATAAATAAATAAAAATAAAAATCTGAAAGATTTCTGATATTAAATTACGTCCAAGGGGGCGTTTCCTTGGGTCCTCAGTTCTTCCAAATGACACTAAACGACATCTCGTCAGTGTTTTGTGCTTTTCTAGATATGTATCTTGCTAAAAGTTCATTCATTACATTAAAGTTGCTGGTCTTTGATACACTGGCAGTATTTTGGATAAAACATCTACCGTTAATTTGGTTTTTATCATTGAAAGAGATTTAGGTTTCTTATTTTTGGCGATGCTATGTTGAAAAAAAACTCCATGATATGACACCTATTGGGCATTTATTATGTCCGAGTGAGTCATCCGTGGAAGAACAGTGAAACAAACTTGCATAAGCTACAGTCTTCATATCTTGCACATTCATATCTTACTAATAGCTTACTTGTATTTGGCGTACATTTATTAAAACACTCAATTGATCTCGAGGACAGTTACAGGTCCCTCCTCATCAGGAGAACGAAATTTCTAGAAAAGGAAAGCAACCCCAGTAACGGCTTTTTATACCCTCGGGTAGTACCATGCGCGAGGAGGTAACGCCATCTATCGGCAAAAATAATAACCAAGAATTATGTTAATAGAATTTTAAAAGCGTTAGGAAGGACTGGATTGGACTTGAAATCATTCACTAAACATGCTAAATCTTTGTGAATATGAAAAGCCTCAAGAAAATCCAATTCACCAACGGAAGAAGCTTTTTGGATAATTTTTGCAGATCCAAAGTCAAAATTATGATTAAATTTCCAACTATGATACGCTATTGAAGACTTGTTAATTTCGCCCTTTTGGACATAAGATTCATGGTCCTTGACACGAAACTTTAATGCTCTTTTTGTTTGGCCAATATATCTCAAGCCACACTGAGACGATATACTATAAATTCCCCAAGAATTAAAGTCAGAAACGCAATCTTTTAGAGTCGAACCGTGAATTTTATTGATAGGGGAGAAACTGACCTGAAAATTGAATTTGTAGAGAATCCGTGCAATTTTATAACTAACAGAAGGATAAAATGGAAGCACGACAAAGTCATTAATATTATTTCTAACAGTGGAATGTCTTCTATGATGGGACTCTGAAAATTTTTTAACAGCTTTATCAATGATCACGGGAGAAAATCCTCGATCAATAGCAACTGCTTTTAAA
>KK114278.1:564302-625153 GCA_000611955.2 Stegodyphus mimosarum
TCATCAAAAGGGACTGTTTTGGAGGTCGCGGAGCTCTCGTTCGAGCAGACATAATGCTTGGTAGCCGGACCGACCTTCATATCTCCCAAGGAGGTTCGTCACCTGGGACTGCTATTGTAACGAGGTTCTTCTTCCTTACATGCGTCTTTTCACAAGGGCTATGGATCCTCAGTTCCTCTTCATGGACGACAACGCTTCACCTCATCGCACAGTTACTGTCGAAGAGCTGTTGGAGAGTGAAGATACTGAACACATAGATTGGTCGGCAAGGTCTCTAGATCTAAATCGCGTCAAGCATGTACGGAACTTACTAGGGAGACCCGTGGCAGCACGTAACGTATCGCCAGTAACGATTCCGAAACTGCGATTGGTGCTACAAGAGGAACGAACAGCAGTGTCTCAGCAGCTCATTAACAACCACATATCCAGTATGCACAAATGATGTGAAACCTGCCTAGCAGTCAGGGGAGATCATATCCCCTATTAAAGAGCGGATGTTTCTTGCTGGACACCCATGACAGGGATGTTTCGGCCTTCAGTCGCATTGCGCTCCATGCTACATTTTCAATAAAGCTTCTTTTTATCCCTCTGATTTCTCTTTTAGTAAGTGTTGCTTATGTTACTCATGTCCTTACGTATTGGGGATCTTACGGTATTAAATGTGTTGGAAAGCTTTTGTACAAAGTTATATTGAAAAAACCGTCTCGTCCTTAATTTTTGCACACCAGTGTAATTCGATGGATTGATCAACTTTTTTAGGATTTTAGCAACCATTTTCTTAATGATGCACCTCACATTCTTCATATAAACAAAGTCACAGCATGTCAGCAATGGTTTTCCATACAATAAGCCTCATGTTTCTCAGATAAACAAGTCAAAGCATATAAGCAAAAGTTTTCCATACGTAAGCTTTATATTCCTCAGATGATATGCACATAGTCCTCGTGCGTTTTGCCATAATCAAATAAACCAGATCTCAGATAAACAAGTCAAAGCAAGTCAGTGATGGTTTTCCATATGATGTGCCTCATTTTCGTCGGATGAACAAATCAAAGTACATCACCAGTGGTTTTTCATGTGACGTGCTTCACATTCTTCGAACGACCAAGTTAATACATGCCCGAAGACTTGATAATTCAAAATGGAAACGATTTGCTACCACTTTAGGCTTCCAATGATTACTTATGGAAGCATTCTTCTCATGGAAAATATGATAATTTCAACAGAAGTTACAGTGCGTAAGCCAAAGGAATTAGCTATACATATTAGAGAAGAAAACTGTACTTCTATTTTTACTTCTGTTTGGAAGGATGTAGCAATAACTCAGCTTGTAAAGTTTTTCAATTTTTATTTAATTTTTTCGTTTTTTAATATTGATCAGTTAAAAGAAAAAGAGCAAGAAAGGAAGGGAAGAAAGAAATCTAAAAGGATTTAGATTTTTAACGTAGCAACAGAGGATTTGTTAAGGTCTCTATTTTCTCGCTGAGCATCGCAGGTTACCAATCTCCTCTTAGACTCACTTTTGTCAATACAGTTTTTTTTAAAGTCTTCTTATATTTATTATTAAGCATTGCTTTCTTCATAACAAAATTCAAGAGCAATTCAGAATTCACAAATATTTAAAAACAGCATATCTTTAGAGTTCCCGATAGAGTGTTAGGATTTTTCTTTATATTCGCTGTATTGTTTTTTTGAAAACTAGACGTTCGAGCGGCCAACTGCTTAAAAGAGTTGTCATAAAAAGGGGAAAATAAAGTATGTAATGATGTTAATGTACCGAACTAGTGTCGTTTCATATAAATATTTAATACTTTTAATTAGACATCTCATGATTTAAATGTATTTAAACCAATCAGATTAAAAAGTAGAACAATATTTTTAAGAACTACGTTTATTGCTTTTCAGACACTTGTTTGCTATTCAGTAACAGAAAGATTAAATCTGAAAGTTTTTCTTACGCTTTACTGAATGATAAAACGCTGATGCGCGGAGATAATAAGTATTCCATTTGAACGGCAACACACTGCTATGAAATAACCGAATTTGTGGATTAAAAGTGAAAGATAATATCTTATACATTGCCGAATTCAGTCTAGCACGCTAAAGATAAAAATTATCACGAAAAGTGTTGCCATTTCTCGCTTTACAATCGCTAAGTTTGTTAAACAAAAATTCGTAAATTTGTGAAAAATGTGAAATATATAAAAAACAAAGTCGAAGGTCAAAATGAAAGGCCGTGTTCGATTACGTGCATTAAAAATTCGGTGGCTGCAAGTGCTGCCGTTTTTCTACAGTGCAAAGAACATACATTCATGCACACAGAATCTTCATTGTTTGTATTTTGAGATAATACATTGCATTATTATTGCCTGGCAACAATTTAAAAGTGGTTCAAACAAAAAAATTAATTAGTTTCTAAACTTAAAAAAAAAAAAATAAATAAAGCTTTTTCAGATTTTATATTACGTCCAAACGGGCGTTTTTTAACGTTTTGTGCGTTACCTTTATTTAATTAAAAATCATGTTCTTTGTACTTGAACCATAAAATTAAATTCAACCGCAATATCAGAAAATAATTTAAAAAAACATATCTTTAAAATTTGGCTGGAGATATAAAATGTTTTTTTTTTTCGTACAGTGTTGCCATTGCTCGTTTTGAAATCGTTGACAAAAATTCGTTAAAGTTTTACAAAATATGAAATATATAATAAAACAAATTCCAAATTTGGGCTTCCAGATGCCTATACTCGAGTGGAGGACTACGGTATTCAAAATTTGATGTCTCTAGGTATCGTTGTTTTTTCACAGTGCGAGAGACATACATGCATTCATTATTCAGATTCTTCATTATTTAATTTTTTTTAATATAATGCAGGGCTCTAATATTTGGTGGCAACAATTTGAAAAGTGAAACGCCGTTTAATATCAAAACGCAAAATATCAAAACGAAATTAATAGCCTTTCTGGGCAAATTTTCCCTTTGGGCTTAAAAAAAAAAGTGCAACTTAATCCGAAGTTTTATGAAATCCTTTTAGAATTTTATTCAACACATCTATCCTTTATAACGTTGAAAATGCATAAAAGGTACAAAGCTGAATCTCTCTCAGCGCACATTTCACTTTAGAGGACACTTCCGTTAACGATAATTTCTGTATTCAATGTAATAATTATATGTAAATAAGAAACCAATCCATTACAAATATTAAACGAAACTTAAGAGATTTTTCATTAAGTAATCTTACGTCTGTGGAACAATAAAGTTGCAAATCATTCGAAGATTACGAGACAGCAGGTGCTAGGGAAATGTCGCCTCGACTTCTGGGTAACTGGAACTTCCCCCATTCAATTGCAGACGCCGAGGCGACATAAATACAAGTGACGTCACTCCAAAGGAAAATCAGCTCCGAAGAAAGTGAAAAGGGACATAAAAAAACCCACCATTCCACTTCTTTTAAATGACTTCGAGATCTAGTGAATAAAACACAGATTGCGGGCAGGAATCGGCTCGCATAGTGAATGTTTCGGACAGAAGCTGCTTCCCATTCTTCTTTTAATGCTCCAGGAGAATTTTGTTGTTTCTTCTTCTTCAAGTGAAGAGGGAAAAACCTCTTCACTTGAAGAAGAAGAAACAATAAAATGCAAGAAATTTGTCCTGTATGTACAAAATTAAATCTTCGTCGAATGTTGAGAGAAAATTTCGGGCATTATTTTTTTTAATCTAACTTGTTAAAAGCTCTACCACAATTCCTACTTTTTAAATGGTAGTTATTAACAAATGAAACAGCATTCGTCTTGATTGGCTTATTAAAATGAACGGCTTTGCGCATGCGTCTCTTCTGCTGGATCCGAGAAACACAAATAACGGATTGCAATTTTTGCATTCGTTGATTAATTAATTCTTCGCTGACCATAAATTTACCCTCTTCCTTATACTTTGTTGTATTCTACAGAGGATGTTTATCCATTTTTAGAACGATTTCCGGATGTTTATCCATTTTTAGAACGATTTCCATAAAGAATTTTTTTTAAAGCAATTGTTTTGCGATAAACATTTCTGGCAACAGTTTATTGTCTGAAATCAGAAATATCGTCTGCTGCTTTTAAATCTATTCTTCTTTCAAAATATCTCATGTAAACAAGCTATGGACTGAAGGATATGCTTTCCGTTTTCCGAAGAGAAATATTCCTATTCCTTAATTCAAAAAGGTAGTGAAATGCACGGTATTGAAATTTTTAAGTATAAAATAAGCAATAATCGGAAAGAAAAAAAACCGTCAGACGTTAATTCTACATGGAAAGAAAAGTCAAAACAAATACTCGAAAAAGGTACGTATTGTTTCTAATGTTATACCGTTGGTAACAACAGCATATCGGCTGACGCAGAAATCAATTGCAAAGTCTTTAAATGCATCTGTAGCAACAATAAACAGAATAAACCAAGACTTACAACTTAAAAAAAGCTAAACTGTAAAATGTTCACAAGCTTTTGCCGAGGCATGTGGCTCAACACAGAACACTTTCACCAAGACATACCAGGAGATAAATGGAAATATATTGTAAATACATTGTGATTCTCGATAAAGCATGGGTTTTTTAAATGACTGAAATAATAATAATTAAAAAAAATCTATTTATTAACGAAAACGAAGAGAAAAAATCATACAAACTTCCTTTCGTCAATGAAAAGGAAATTTCAGCAAGAGATATATAATAGTAGCAATATCCTATGGCAATGAAAATTAAAAATACGAAGAGTCGAAAAAATGAAATGTTAAAATCAACTCAACGTACTATCAAGAAAAACTTTTACGTCCGACAGTTGCAGAAGAAATTCCATTTCTTTATCCTAATAACTTTCAAAGAATAAAACTTCATTAAGACAAAGCAGAAAGCCATTTCGTAAAGTATTACTACATTCCTAGAAAAATGAAGACTGATACAGATACTGCATATGTACCTTTTCAACGTATTCCTGCGAAGTTCCTTGATGTTTCATCTATGGACCATTGTGCCTTTGGTCTCTTGATAAGAGCTCTTTCTAAGCGCAAACCCAACACGATTGATGGACTCCGGAAAGTGGTGGAAAAGGAATGGAAATCACTAGCCCTAGAAATTTTATTACTGTCATAGACATCATGATGCAGATTTATAATCTTTTATTCTTAGTTTAGTGTCTTCTTTTGAAACCTTTTTAATCTGTTACTTTACTGTCTTTTGTGTCTAATTACGTTTTTAATTCTAAATACAAAGAAAGTTAGGCAGCTAAGTTTTCGCACATCATTATCCATACATTCAGCTTCTTTTCCCTATTTCTCCTTTATTCATTATTCTTTCACTATTCGCTTGAAGGATGATGTTGAAATATTTACAGAAATTCGATAAAAATATAACTTCGGTTCCGTAAAACCATGAAATGCGAGATATATAAAAGGCGAGATTTACCGTTACCTATTTCTTATATAAGATAACTTAATAATAAATAAAGTAACTTGACTTTAAGTTAAAAAAATAACAAAAAATATTCGATCTGGTCACGTAACTTCGCTTGGAAACGGAATGATGCCACCCTCTCAGTTTCTATGTTCTGTGGTTTCCTTTCTTTTCCATTATTTAATGTTTAGATTACTTCTATGGTCTTCTCAAATGTCGTGAAATTTCGGATCACCATTGCTTCTCACTAAGAATAAATCGGTTGATGAACAAATTATCTCAACGAAAAAGGTCTTGATGACGAACGCTGTCTCGAGTTACGAGCATTCATCTCGGAAACAAATGATTTTCAAAGGTGTTTGAGGAATCTGGGACGCAAAATTTACTTTCAGAAACTTACAGAAACAACATTTTAATATTATAAATATTTTAAAATATTTCTAGTGCTTTTTTAATATAATTAAAAAGGAGTAGAATAAAGTACTTTGCAGAATTCAGCCTGGAGTAAATTATGGCCAGATTTACGTCCCAGGCAGAAATATTTAAGGATGTCTATGATGTATGAGTCCAAAGGGGCAATTTGCCCTGAAAGACTATTAATTTCGCTTTGGCATTTTGCATTGGTTCAATATAAATGTCGGTTCACTTTTCAAATTGTTGCCACCAAATATTAGAGCCCTGTATTATATTTAAAGAAATTAAATAATGAAGAATCTGCAGAAATAAATGCATATTTCTTCAAATGTGATAAAACAACGGTACCTAGAGACATCCAATTTTGAATAACGTACGTTTCCACCCGAATATGGGCATCTGGAAGCCCAAATTTGGAATTTGTTTTATTATCTATTTCATATTTTGTAAAACTTTAACGGATTTTTGATTAACAAATCAGAGTACTTCACCAATGGTTTTTCATGTGATATGCTTCACATTCTTCGAAGTCAAAACATGCACGCAGACATGATAATTCAAAATAGAAACGATTAACTACCACCTTAGGTTTCCAATGATTACTTATGGAAGCATTCTTCTCATGGAAAATATGATAATATCGGCAGAACTTACAGTGCGTAAGCCAAAGGAATTAGCTATACATATTAGAGAAAAAAACTGTACTTCTACTTTTACTTCTGGTTGGAAGGATATAGCAATAACTCAGCTTGTAAGGCTTTTCAATTTTTATTTTATTTTTTCGTTTTTTAATACTGATCAGTTAAAAGAAAAGGAGCAAGAAAGGAAGGAAAGAAAGAAATCTAAAAGGATTCAGATTTTGATCCTTTTAGATTTTTTGACCCTTTGATGAAGAAAGTGAAACGATTTAAAAGCGAGCAATGGCAATACTCTACGGAGAAAAAAACACTTTTTTATCTAAAGGGCGCGGAACTGTGTATCGGAAATTCTAAACATATGCTCATTTAAAAATTATTTTGCGATAATGCTGTTGAACTGAATTTCATCATTCAAGTGCAAAGAATATGATATTTAAAAAATAAAGGTAACACACAAAACGTTAAAAAAACGGCCCTTTGGACGTAATCTAAAATTTGAAAAACCTTTCAGATTTATTTATTTATTTGTTTATTTATTTTGGTATTTTGTCTCTACACAAATGGGCTCGGAAGTTAATAAAGTTTCTAAGCTGACCTTAGACGAGAAGATCATCGCAAATTAGGGTAAGGTGCAAAGTTTCATCTAAAAATAGCAACCAGATAAAACGATAGCAAATTACATCATAAGCGTCTTCAATGATAATGTTAAGTCTCATTTTTGACAAGTAAATAACAACAAATCAAACTACACAAATTTTGAATGAAATTTCTTGCAGATACCAACCTCTAGATTTCATATGGAAAACAAACTTAAATTCGATTTTTTTCCCATTTAATTGAAACAATATAATTTTTGTCTATGCATGCTTAATAGTTACTAAGTGAAATTCAGAAGTAGTTTTTGCTTTGTTAAAGATGTTTTTAAATTTAGTTAATTTTTTTTTTTCTGGACCGTCAGCTGCTTTCAGAGCTGCAGGCCGTCAGCCTGTCAGCTGCAGTTTGAGATCACTGTTCTATGCATCTCTCACTGCCATTTTAATCATCGCTGTTGCAACAAATGATTTTATAGTGTCTTTTTTATTCTGTATAATTAATTCAATCAATTTTTAAAAATTTTATTTGCTCAAAGGGCGTTAGCCCAAAAGGGCTATTAAATTTCGTTTTGGCCTTTTATGGCGTTTCACTTTTCAAATTGTTGACGCCAAAATGGAGTCCTGCATTATATTGAAAGAAATTAAATAATGAAGAATCTGCATGAATGTATGTATGTCTGTATGTGAAAAAACAGCGGTACCTAAAGACATCAAGCTTTGAATAATGTAGTCCTCTATTCGAATATGGGCATCTGGAAGCGCAAACTGGGAATTCGTTTTATTATCTACATCATATTTCGTAAAACTTAAACGAATTTTTGATTAACAAACTCAACGATTTCAAAGCGAGCAATGGCGACAGTGTGAAGGGAAAAAATTATCTCCAGCGCGTGAGACTGTGTATCGGAAATTCTAAAGATAAGATCTTTTTAAACTATTTTGTGATATTGCTGTTGAATTGAATGTTACGGTTTAAGTGCGAAGAACTTGATATTTAATAAATAAATGTAACGCACAAAATGTTAGAAAACGCCCTTTTTGGGCGTAATATAAAATCTGAAAGCTTTCAGATTTTGTTTTTCCTTCTTTTTTTCCCTTTAACTGTTTTGTCATTAATTAGTTTACTAAATAACTACCTATTCTATGAAATAACTAGTTAAATTATTAATTTGTTGCACACTAAAATCGAGTTGACCAGTTATTTCATAAAATAACTAGTTATTCTATTAAGATTGAGAATGACTGAATTACATATTTTAACGGCAACATAGATTAATTATCCCTAGAGAAAGGTTTATGTCTAAAGAATTTGCTAAGAGAAATTTAAAGCTGTTAGTGAGCAATTTTTTAAAGCGCGCTGTAATATTTTTAACACCCATTCTTAATAGCAAATTATAATCAAACTTTTCATAGCATTAAATAGTAAAGCTTACAGAAATTTGTTTTCTTTCGACATTTTAAATTATGATGCAGTTTTGTTTTTAAATAATACTGATTTTCGTAAACAAGATTTAGCGTCGGAAATCAAGATTTTACCTTCTATACATAGTAATCAGCTCTGAACTAATAACAGTAAACAACGTAAACTATTCAGACAGCCATCATTGGTCAATATTTCACTAACATTATACTCATATAAAATGAAGAACATTATGTTCCACATAAAAATGAAGCGCAGGATCGAATGATTTTTCCTCTTGGTATTTTCCATTCCTTATTATAGTAAATGACAGGATAGAGTTTCTCAAATACTATTACCAAAGTTTCTTTTTCAACCAGAAAGCTTTATGTTTTATATAGGTTGAACTATCAGTATATCTGCACGCAAACTAAAAGTCGGCCAAGGATTAAAAAGCAAAACATTTTATGGCGCAATATACTAATCACAGCGAGGCTTTCTTCTTTTCTTAAAAGAAGCGCTGTTTCGATTTCCTCCTTTGCTTTTTTTGGTAATTTAATGAGCGTAGCTTTTCCTTCCTCATTAAACCGCGAATTAATTTTTTTTGTGTGGTTCACCGCACTGAGTTTTCTGAGAATTTTAAAGGTAATTTTAGATTGTAAATGCAGCTTTTTGTTGTTTACAATGGAAAAACCTTCCCCTATCACAGCCATTTTGCTTTTCCCCCATCCAATACTTCAGGCCTGTTATTCATTTTCAAAATGCTAATTATTGCACTTGTTTATTTTCTGCACATATTATTTTAGAAAGAAACCAAATATATGAAATATAAAACAAAACATTCTTTTTCTTTTGCTCATAAAATGCTTAAAATACTCTTTGAAATAACCGTTAACACTGCATAAGTACTCATACTGAAATAAAGATTCTGCGAATTCTATAACAGTATATGTCCATCTTCTTGTTGTGTTCTTATGACTGCCAGCATCCACACGGGAAGCCTTTCGGCTTGCCATACATTTAGAGTGCCGCCACGCCGCAAAGCCAATATACATTTACAGCATCCATGCTTTCCTCCTGATAAAGGGAAATGATTCGGAACCGCGTTGTAACGTTTCCGAGCTTTTTGTCTTTTTAAATTTATTTAAAACTTAACAACAAATTCATTCGTGGTTAAATACAGGATAAATAGCGTAAATCGTTACATAGCTATATCTTACAGAAGGGAAACAGCGAGCTTTCCGCCAGCCTTTTCTCTGGCTACATGTCCATTCAACTCCACTGCTTCGTCTCTTCTAACAAAAGACCAGCGAACACCCGTAAACAAGTCGGCATCATAAAAGCATTAGTGGATAGAGACCCATTTGCCTTCGGGACAATCTCATCGCCGATCGCTTCCACACTGGCTTTAAAAATGAGTTTCTTTAAGTTAGTCCGAAAGAGGAAGTCTCTAATAATAACCAGCTGTTTGTTTTCCTAATGATCCATGTGCTGTTACAGTTTGTCACACGCGCCCTTCGGTACGGAAATCAGAGTCACTAACCACTTACTCATTTGGGCTGCGAATTATTAAATTATTAATTTATATTTTATTAGCGATTATTTCTACTATTAAGAAGCAATCGTGAATATTTTCAAAAAGCCTCTTAATTTTTGGCACAGTTTATTGTATAAAACGATACATTCAAATGTAGAGATGAGTGCCTTCGTCCTTACAAAGTTATGTTTCAACTACCTGGCAGCAAAAGAGAAGGCAGGCGATGGAGAAACATTACCAGAATAAATAAGCATTAGAAAAATGCGCAGATGACAAAAAAAATAGTACATTAAAAATGAAGTTACGGTTCCATCTTATTTCCACTGATTTGGTTCGCGAATTTCAGTATTATTATTGGCCGAAAGACTTTTTGCGTTATGCAATTTTTTAAGGTTTTAGTTACACTAACAAAGTTTTATTTTAATTTAAATCTTTCTATCTCTTCTCATTTTCAACTTCCCGTTAGAAGAAGCGCGCGTTTTCAGCTTATGCTAATTTGAAGTGGAGCCAACGACTATTTAAGCAAGAGGTAGAAACCGCTCAGTGTGAGAGAGCTTTTAGTCTCAGATCACGGTCACTCTATTCGACGTTCGCCTGACCAGCTAGCATTTAAATTCTAAGCCATAGTGCTTTTACGTGATTGCTTATTGAAATAAATCAAAGTGCGTTAGTATTAGTAAATCTTGCTACGTACCATTTAGTTAGAGGCCAACCTCGCGTATAGCTCTGCGAGCAACGACTATTTAAGTTCTATTTAGCTTTAGTTTAAATATTATTTAATTGTTCATTTTAGACCCAAGTGTGGTCTTTTACTTTCTGTATCCCTCCCGAGTTGGGAAGCGGTTGTAAATAATTGTGATCTAATAAAAGAGGATTTTAAATCCCTTTCAAGTACAGTTCTTCTACCACTTAATCACAGTATCCACCACCAGAACATAGCTGCATTCAGCTCCCTGTTCCAGCTCAGGACTTAAGGAGTTCACGAAGATGTTTTCCAAGAATATGCACCGAACACTCAGTCCAGACAAGTTTATGCAAGTTTACGCAAGCATGAGCGTCATATAAGAATCATATAACAAGAATTGAGTTCGAAATGAGAAGATTTATGATAAGCATGTTACTATTTTTAGGACAAGAATGGAAAATAAACAAATTTAAAAAAGGGAACTTAAGGGCTACTGAAAGTTATACATTAAAATTTAATCCATTCTTAATCTTTCATACGTATTTTTACAACATCCCAATCTATAATATTTAAAAACGCTATTAATATCTAAAAATTTAAATGTTGCAATATTTACAAATGACGAATAAAGTACGTGTTAAAAAGCAAATACAGCCATCTCGGTGTTTCAAAGCAAACGCGTATAAAAATAAATTAAAATTTTTCTTCTATTTCGTTAAAAATACGTTGGCTTATTTAATTCTGACAAAGCACCCTAGGGCCATCTGTCTTAGAAAAGGGATGTCGTCTTAGAGGATTTTCTAAGGGAAACTGTTTCAGATCTATGTCACATATGGGGAAAGCCATGAAAGCACCCATGCAGCAATCCCATTCGCCTGGAATCGAGCTCAGGTCGACCACCAATGTTCAGCGTTTTACCACTCGGTGGGCCCATTAAAAATATGACAAAGGCATTTTATTTCAGTGCTGTTTGCTATTAAGTTATCCATAAATATCTGACATGCGACAATATATACCCATACTGTTTCATTAGAAAATACATAAATTCTACCACCTAGAAAATATTTTAAAAGAATTCTTTTAAACATAATTTTTTCTTCATAGGCTTCGTCACTGAATTTGGAAACAAAAGAATTCTTAAAAAAACTCCAGATTCGAGAACTCAATTTCCGAGCTTTTTTCGTTCCTCGCTTCTTCGGATTCTACTCTAAAAATCCGTTAAATCTCAAAACTTCAGAAAGGTTTATTTTTGACGTTCAGCAGAAGTATTCGTCTTTCAGTCTCTTGATTTCTAATACAGAAATCCGTTAACTATTTTAATTCGAAATTTCGTAAAGATTAGTTTTATTGAAATCCAGTAGAAGTATTCGTCCTTCAACCTTTCGAATCCTAATCTAGAAGTCTGTTAAAACTTTTATTTCGACTATTTGGAAGGGTTAATTTTATTGACGCCAAATGGAAGTATTCGTGCTTCAAACTTCGAACCCTAATCTAAAAATACGGTTTGCGTTTTAACTCAAAGTCTTCGAAAGATTGATTTAATGGACGTCCAAAAGAAGTACTCATTAAAAAAATGTTAACGATAATTGCAATTTCAATTGACCACCAAACTCATGTTGTGGTGATCTTGAATACAACGCACTTTGGCTTTCTGAATAGAATTAAATGTTTCATGTTTAATGTTCATTTGTGTTAACTCTTGAAATAATCCTCCACCTTCCACACTAGCTTAGAAAAAATCTTGTAAAAAGGTGTAAAATATCTTTACTGGAACACTGTAAATTTCCAATGTTTTAATTATACAGTATGTACCGCTTAATATGATCACATTTGTTCACGGTTATTTTGATAACATTAAACGATGAGTAAAAACACTCTTCAAACCAGTAATGGAATTTAACTAATTTGATATAAATATAAATAGAAACGTATAAATATTTATTTTCATAGCATTTTGATTGGAAACAAATGTCGTCACTAACGGAATGTCTGCAAGCGTTATAATGCAAAAGTTCATTTACGAACTGTGTTTAATGTTTCTGGAAATTATTTGACCGATGTTGTAACCATAATCTTAATAACTGAAAGGCGTTTCTTGTATCAGCATTTATAGGGAGTACAACCGATTTCAACTTTACATTCTTCAGAAAGCTTAGTACATGATGTGTCTCAGATAGCTTCTGCCTGCCAGATAATTTCTGTCTGAAGAAGAGAGAGCTGTGTCTGATCATTCACGAAATCAACAGAGTTATTAAAACTTTTAGTCAAATTAAACAAAAGATTGACTTTTTGCCTAGTTTTAAACGGCTGACAAAAATAAAAACCATGCAGTTTGTTAACTTAATCCCTTACTTGATGACATTTTTCAGTAATCTGGCAATTTTTAAAATTTATTTTGACCTTATTTGGAGAAATTATTTCGGTTTGTGAATTTCATTCTATCACATTTTGAAAACATAGCCGAAATGGTGATAATAAAAAGTTATATGGTTTCCATGTTTTCGTATGCAAACGAGAGGGGCTTTCGCAATTTGATAACAATATCCGAATGATAACATTAACCCCCATTTCAATAAGCAGCGTTTACTGTATACTAAACTTTTACGAAACTTATATGTGTTAATACTGTGTTAATCGTTATCGTTGCCTTTTTAAAAAGCAAATTCTTTAATTTGTTCTTCATTAAACTTCAAAGTCCGCTTTCATTAAAACTTCTAATATCACGCATTTTCTGCTCTATCTTCTTATTACTCTCTGAAGGTCCAACGGATTTGAAAAATTCAAAAGACTTCTTTTTTTTTTTTAGTCCAAAGGGGCTTTGTCTCTGAAGGATTATTGTTTTCGTTTTGCGGTTTTGCGTTGGAAACATTAGAAGTCTGAATCACTTTTCAAACTGTTGCCACAAAATATTCCAGCCCTGTATTATATTTAAAGAAATTAAATCATGAAGAATCTGCATAAAAACATGTGTATTTCTCCAAATGTGATAAAACAACGGTACCTAAAGCCATCCAGTTTTGAATAACGTACGTTTCCACTCGAATATGTGCATCTGGAAGACCGAATTTGGAATTTGGAATTTGTTTTATTATCTATTTCAAATTTTATAAAACTGTAAGGTTTATCCTAATCTTATTAACAGTTATTTTAAGTTTTGCAACTGTCCTATCTATTCTAATTTCAGATTACAATCTCCTACCAGAATGTTATTTCTGAAAGGCAGTTAATGCAAATGAGTAAGACTACTATTTAAGACGATGTTTCGAGAGAGAGAGAGGGTCTGATTTTCCTGACTAGCGCGCGTTTGCCATTTGGTTACGTTCTCTCTTAGCTACTACGCTCCGCCATACTTTAGGCCCTTGCTTGGCTTCGCCGATTTAATTAATATTTAGGGGCCAACTTAGAATTCTGATAGATTCGGCTATATCTTTCAGATAGCTTTAGTTAAGCTTAGGTTAGTTTAAATTCATAATTATTTAAGTTCAAGTCCAAGTGGAGGCTTTGTGTATACTCCAAGTTAGGAGTTAATTGTATTTATTCTGAGAAATAAAGGGTAGTTCACCCTTCTTAAGTCTTATGTGTTTATACACACACTTAAGCAATTATTTGCTTGTTAGTGTTCGTGGGGTTCTAAGATAGAACACTGGAATTAAATAAGTAAAACCCCATAAAACTTTAACGCATTTTTGATGAACAAACTCAAACGATTTAAAAGCGAGCAATGGCAACACTTTACGGGGAAAGAAACCTTTTTATCTAAAGAGCGCGGAGCTATATGTCAGAAATTCTAAAGATATACTCATTTAAAAATTATTTTGCGATATTGCTGTTGAACTGAATTTTATAGTTTAAGTGCGAAGAACATGATATGTAATAAATAAAGATAACACACGAAACGTTAAAAAACGCCCCTTTGGACGTAATTTAAAATCTGAAACCTTTCAGATTATTTTGGGGGGGGGGAATCTTTTTGGATTTAGACTGAAGAAGATTTAGGACTCGTCCCATCTCTAGAAATATTTTTTTCTGTCAGGAAATAATATGTCTACACATGAGAATCATTTTTACCCATCGGGGTTCTGAGTTTAACGATTGGAAACACAAAATTGTATTTAAGTATTTCCATACATTTGAGATAATTTGTAAATTTCCGCAAAAGAATCTACTTACGTAAAGAAAATATAGACCGCGTTATTAAAAGATCTCTTAAAAACGTACGGTAAGAGTGTTAAAATAGCAGTAATTTAGAAAACAATAAGGCCAGTTAGGGTCAGTAAAGCAAAATATTAACTGCAACCCCTCCCCTCGAGCACAGAAATCTCCAAGTTCCAAAAAGTACAAAATTGCACATGATAATTAAATAATCAATATTTAAAATTAAAATGGGATCTTCTTTAAGGAATATAAAATGTAATTATCTAAAATTATGTACATATTTCCTAGAGTATCGCACCCTTTTTTTAAACTAATTTTATCGTCCGAAAATTGAGATGAAAAATGATACGAGTAATTTAATTTCCAAAGGTGGCGTTTACAATAAAAACATAACAAAGGAAAAGCAGTCATGGATAAACTACTGATAACTATCACAATAGTATTTCTTTAAAAAAATCCTACACTACAATAATAATACTTAGTAATATTAACATCACAATATCTGACGTATATTGAGCCGATGTAAAGCCCCAAGAACACCGTATAAATGAGGCTCGACAGCAGTTCGCGAAACGGACATCAGAAGAGCGAAAGGAGAAGAAAAACGAACAAAAGACTGGATCGAACCCATCAGCAGTAGATAAGGCTACGATGAGCTGGAACGTAATTAACAGAAGTAAGGTGAAATCCCATGTTTCTTAAATGTGAGAACACTTGCCACGTCTGGGTAGCTTAACGAAGAATGTGCACAAAATACATTTAAAAAAATAAATGCGAGGGATAATAAAATGGATGAAACACTGATACAAAAATGCAAACTCAAACTGTATACACTAAACGAAAACAAAAATAATCAAGGGAATATAAAACAATAAACTAGGTCTTAGAGAAAGAAACTTTGTACAATGGAGGAAAAAGAAAATCATGCGAATATTTTTAAAATTTAATGAACCTAGCGCTTAGCTAGGATGAAAAATTTACGAGGAAATATGGCAAATTGATATATTTCAGTGGCGCTTATAAATTCAGAATTATATGAAAATGAAATAGCAAAATTTTAACTTTATTCAATAGCACAATAATGATACTCTTCAATAAATAAAAGAATGAATTCACTACTTGATCCTTCTGAGGAAGAAAATCTCGGATTTTCTCAGAAAAATAACATAAACTAGCCTTTTACTTCTTTTCCTCTAATGTCTAACTGCAAAGCCGTTGTAAATTGCGAACATCAAGAAACCAGAAAACAGCAGTATTAACAATTATAGCAAAATTTTTAACCTTGCTATAGAAAGGAGATCACGTGCCACTTTCGGTCTGTGGGGTCATTTTTTATCAGTTGACCATTTCTGGTGTTCAGTAAAAAATCCCAGTAGCTCCCTGACAATTATTAAAAACATAATTTCAATCGCACTATGGAGCTTAGCAGAATATTACAACATTTCGGAACCCAGAACGTGAGAAATAAGTTCTGTTCTTGTTGGGATTCGAACCATGGATTTCCTATTTGCAAGCTGTATGTGTTGATCATTTACACTCGGGAACATGGACAGAGGGATGCAATAATCCTTTCAAGTTTAATAAAAGCTTTCAATACAAATTAAAAAAAAAAGCGTTGTTACATCAAATGAAATAGCAAAAGTTTTGCAATTAATGAATAAATTATATAGCAAACATCTCAGTACTATGGCGGCAACTGTAGTAACATTAACGGAATCCACACAAAGATTACTTCGCCTCCCTTTCCGTAGCATTTACATAGAGTAATTTCGCTCAAATGAACGGCGCCGAAAGCGTTTTTAAGCTCAAAGTCGGCGGAAATGAAACGCGTAATTTTGGCTGAATAGATGTTGAGGCAAACAACCGTTTCTGCTACACTGAGTCACAGAATGAGAAGGTTGTACTCTGCGTGTGAAAGCCATCTTTTCATTCTTCACCGTAATGGCATGCTCCAATTTGCACATCCATTATGGGTGTAACAAACGTGAGACACAACATGAAGAGGCATGAAAAGAAAATTCGATTATTTTAATGATATCGAGAATATTATAAACACATATTTGAAAAATAAAACGTGTAAAACAGATCTTAGGTGTAGTTCTAAGTGAAAGGTAAAACAATGCAACTAAGTTCATTTTCATTATAAAATTTGAAACTCCACGCATATAAACTGTTATATAAATTCAACACTCTACATAATTTCGTAATCTTCATATCATGCATCCTTTTATTTTTCCATTCGAAATTGTAAATATTACTCTACGTTGAGCCGGGACGACGATGAGGCAAGTAAGGCATTCGTCTAGGGGAGCCAAATGTGCTACGAAAACTTAAAAATTTATTTTTCAAAATAAATTATTGATTGCTAAGTTTCAACTTTGCAACACATCAAGACGTATAAAAAAAGTGACGTGGACACCACGTGACTTCCTTGTACGGAATATTAAGTTTTACGCATTTTTTGTTGCATTTCATTTAAACTTATTTCATGGAATTTCATTAGATACATTTTTCATTCAATTAATTCAGTTCTCACTTGGCGGCAAGGCCAAAAACATTGTATTTGGCGGTATTTTTATGTATTTGGCGGCAAGGCCAAATACATAAAAAACTCAAAATATCTTCATTAAAATTGAAAAATATAGATAGCAATTTAAAAACATTTTTTACAATTAAAATTACGAATTTTACGCAAAAACAAACAATTCGGCCAACGGGCAAGAAGGCAGATTTTTCGCTGCACAAAACTGAAAATTTACTTTTGATCCCACTCGGCAAAAAGACACTGAAGGTGCAGAAAATGACTTAATTCATTATTCTTCTAAATTTCAAATGCAAACAAATAGGGCTGCCATGTGAAAACATTAGGCTTACTCTAACTTAAACAACTTTTTAAATTGTTGATAATTCTGCAACTATTGCATGCAGATTAACTAAAGACATAAAAAGCTTAACCGGAAGATAAGAACAACATAATTCAAACATTAAGAAAACTGAGCTCACAGTGCCGAGTAACAGAGTTGGTATATATATATATATATATGTAAAATATAACAAAATATGATAGCTGCTTTAAAAAATAATTGGCTACCTCAAATTTAAGATTTTAAATTTGGTGCTCTTTCCTTAAATTCATCCTTTCTCCCAAATTCGAGATCATTCGAAATTACGTATCGTTTTTACAGATTCCTCCTGCCCAATCAAATAATTGTAAACCCAAACTTTTCTCTAACTCCAACTAAAACCATCACTCCCTCCTGTCTTCCTTTGAACTGCTGCGTTCGTTTTCGCTTAAGCTTCCCTGCTAGCAAACACGCAAGTTTTTCACGCAGTTTTTTACTTGCTTGAAATAACGTTGTAGCTTTTTATCTGTGTATATAAAAATTATTTGTAGTCATATATGATCGAAAAGCCATTGTCTGCCAATGAAATAATTTTGATGTGCTTCAAACTTCATTCGTTGAAATACGATTCTCGAAAATTTTCACTATTATAATATCTCCTTTACTTCGTACAAGAAAGTAAAAATTGTATTATGCGCAATCCAATTGAATTATGAGAAGAATCAATAACATCAGTTTATCCTCAAAAAGGTTGAGGTTTCATAATGCTATATATACTGCTTTCTAATGCCAAAATTTCTTATTGGAACTAACGTACATTAAGTTCACTTAAGCTTGTTATAATGATCTGCATAGACAAAACTTGCCTAAAATGCACCATGCTGTAGATCCATTAGTACTGTTCTACTGCATCCCTTTAATTTGAACTACATTTCTTTCGGGGGAGAGACCGAATGTTCAGTGAAGTGAAGTATAAAATCAGCGGTTCTGATCTAATTTATACAGATTTTGTAAATATTGCACATAATCAGTAAGTAAAGCAAGAGGATTAATTTGAGGTGTCATTCATTGCGTACAAGACACGGCACCGGCCACAGCTAGATCGTATATATATTACCTGTGAAAGACCGAAATTGGAGAATGTCGACTTTCACCGGAGAATGTTAACATTCGCCAAATACGTCGATGAATCTCGATATTCTTGGCTCGAATATTGCATTACATTCTTGTACATTCGGACCCTCACCGGTGTATGTCGACAATCACAGATATGCTCTGGTGTAGGTCGAAAAGAGAGGCGACTGGCTGTTTCCCATAAATGCAGTTGTAAAAGCAATTCAATTCTGAATTCAATTACTTTAAATTCTTGTGGTTTCTACGTCAAGCATTTTAAATGAAAGAGAACTGGCCGCCAAGCATTTACTCAAAATGCATATTGAATAACAATATATTCGCTTCGAAACAAATTAATTTGGAGATTAGTTCAGTTTAAAAATAGCGACGAAAATAAGTTAAATTAGAAAATAATTATTTTAAAGACTTTTTTAATAAACGTTCCCATTTGGGAACAAACACATTAGTCGATAAATAATTAACAGCATTTCATGCATCATTTCACTTCCTACGAAATAAAAATAGTTTAAAGAACGCTACACAAAGCAAAGTTTTAACTCCTTCAGAAGAATATGATTAAAAACAAACTTTTATGGAGTTATAATGAAAAGGTAAGACAATTTCTTGTAAACAATTGCAATATTGTTGTTTATACCAAATTCAATTCTGTTTGGTTTAGTTTATTTGATTACTGTAATGCGAGGGCTGTCTGCCTAAGAAGAATGCCATCGTTGAGGATTTTCCAAGAAAACTCGCTATTTGAAGTTCAAAGCAGCACACCAATATGAAATTCAGAAACAGAAACATAAGTAAGCCAATATGAAATTCAAAATTATGTATACTTCTGTATTAGATTAACTAACGTATGAAAGAAAATCTTCATGAATTTCTCAACTAGATGACACTTGGTCCGGCCAACCAACGCCCAAGCGCTGGCCAGTAGTAGTCGCCGAATACGGTAGTTTCTACCTGGGTTAGATTTCAGTTGAACGGGCTGGTTGCATTAGTATTTTCGTTGTTTTCCCTATGTGTGACGTATGTACGAGTCAGTTTCCCTTAGAAACTCCTTCATGAAAGCATCCCTCTCCTTAGGCAGATAGCCCCAGCGTGCTTTCCTGTAATCAAATAAACCGAAACCGACCCATGATCGCCTTTTTTCGGTGAGAAAATTATTCTATTAGCCTGTCTACCTTAAAAAGTACAGTTTTTTTTAACACTATCTGCGGCTTAAGTTTGCCTAGTTTTTGCCAATCTAAAGGCGAATTTTGCCTAATTTTGAAACGCAACATTTACGTATGGAAACATACGTATTTTTATTTCCAAGAAGAGGTGGGGGGAAGAATTCTAACTCCGACCCTCAAGAAAGGAAAAAGAGAATTGGGCGTATTGAAAAGATATTGAAGTATGTACATTTTCTAAAAATTATTAGATTTCTACACCTTGCCAAATTAACAAATTAATAGCAGATGAATACTTATACGTTTGCCAGCACCTAAAAAATAAAAGTTTACAGGAATTAAAATCTGAAAGCGTTTTAGGAAAAGAAAGAGAAAAAAAAAACCTTGTCATCATTAAAGTATAAAAAGCATAATGGAAAAATTTTATGGGATTATTTTCTAGTTTAAGACTAGCAAAGCTGTTAATGTTTTAATTAAAAGCATTTAAGCCATTTTCTTTAGCTTCGAAGCTTTCCAGTTCTTTACGTTTGCATTAAAGCTGTTAAGATCATCTGGTTTTGCCTGCAGCTAATCTTTTTTCCCCCTTTTAAATGAAGTTTACCAGATTGCATCTCCCGTTTATTTCATTAAGAAGAGCCAGTTTTTGTGCTAAATAACATAATTCTTTATTTTTCTGCATCTCTATAAAAGCAACAATTGTTTCTTCTACAACTACGGTGAAGTCAAGGAATAGGTTTCTTTTCGCTGCAAGCGAAATGAGCATTCACATTGTTCTGTTTATTTCCAGAAAAAAAAAAGCAAAATGTTTGTGAAGTGATTATACACATCGAAATGATTCGAATGCTAAATGGAATTAAAACTTCGTTCTCTGAAAACTTTGCGAGCAGTGCTTACTTTTACTACATATATTAAAAACGATGTTATGCTACATTGGTAATTTTTTTTTATTTTATTTGACTGACACTTCGGTTATGTTTATTAATTCTAATATAGAGTCTTCAAGAATGAATAATGGAATTTCATGAGGCCTCTGTGAACATGTGAAATGCATTAAAAATGAAATTATTTAATCCAATCACACAAAAACTTTATTGACAAGTAATGAAGTTTCAATAGGTGCGTCATAGACAGTACGATAGACATCATAATAATATTTAGATTCTGATTTGACTCAAGCAAAATCATCTGTGTAATGCTTGCTAATGTTGTATGATTCTCTTTTTGAGTTGGTCAAGATTGCAGTGGAAATATTATCAACTCTTTCACTAAAAAATTAATTTCTGACAAGGCCCTAGAACAGGGATTCCCAACCCCTGTCTTGCAATGATCCCTTTTAAAATTATAGTTTTCTTCATTGATCTTACATTTTTCTTCTGTAATACACAGCGTACAATATACTGAAACTACAAATACAGAGGGGTGCTTAGATACTTTTAGAATGATTTGTATTAAGAAATTTTAAAAAGCAAATGTTTTGGAATAAAAATTTCTGACAACAGCTTATTATTTGAAATGATAAACCCTTTGCTACTTTTAAATTTATTCTTCTTTCAAAATGTCGCAAGTAAATAAGCTGGGGATTCGAGGATATATGACTGCGCTTTCCGAAGACAAATATTCCTATTCCATAATTCAAAAACATTGTGAAATGCATGGTATTAAAATGTCTAAGTGCGAAATAAGCAACATTACTAATCGGAAAGGGAAAAACCATGAGTCATTACTTCTGCATGGAAAGAAGACTCGAAAAGGAAATACTCGAAAAAGGTATGTATTTTTCCTAATGTTTATGAGATTAAATCGTTAGTAGCAAGAGAAAATTTGTTGATGCAGAAATGAATTGCCAAGTCTTTACATATATATATATATATATATATATGTAGCATAAATATATAAAATAATAAACCAAGATTTACAACATAAAAAGTGTAGAATAAAAATGACGCCTTCCATCTACATGTTAAACATTTATTTATGCTATGAAGACGTAGAACAGCAGAGTAGAAACATAATAAGTAAGATACATGATTATACAGTACTTAGCGATTCTCGCTTACATCCGATACTCATCACTGACATTGGCTAACTCTTTTTGGAAAAGTATTACGCAGCAGGGAGCTTGCTTATCATGCGCATGCGCTAGGGAAAACAACGGCGGTTGCCAACAAAAAGGCTAAAAAACATAATGTTCACCAGCTTTTGCGGAAGCATCTTGTTCAGCGCAGAAGAATTTGTAGAACTCTGTATGAAAACTGCATAAGACGAGATAACATGGAAATGCACTGTTACGCTTGATAAAGCATAGATTTACCTAAATAACCCCAACTAAAAAGGTCTATTTATTATCAAAAACGAAGAGAAAAAAGTGCACGAACCTGCTTTCGTCAATGGAAAGAAAGTTTCAGTGAGGGGCTCATGATTGTCGCAGGATTCTCTTACAATGGGAAATTCAAAAGAACAAGAGTGGGAAAAAATTTTAAAATCAACTCGGTGTACTATCAAGAGAAAGTTTTATTCCGATATTTACAGAAGAAATTCCATTTCTTTATTTCAGTGACTTTTAAAATGTGAAACTTTATCAAGATAAAGCAACAAGTCATACTTTGAGAAGTACCACTGCATTCCTTGAAAAATGATGACTGATACCGGTACTGCATACCTTTTCAACGTATTCCTGCGAAGTCCCCTGACGTTCTTAAGGACTACCGTGCCTTTCGTCTCTTGGAAACAGCTCTTTCTAAACGCAAATCCACAATGATTCATGGACTATGAGAAGTATTGGAAGAGGAATGAAAATCAGTAGCCTTAGAAACTTCACGACAAGTTCCTAGCCCTTTTATCAAGGAAATCACGATGCAGACTTACAGTCCAGAAAAAGGCTATCAGATCGAACATTTAAAAAAATATTCTTTACGTTTTAAACATCAATTAAACGGCCCCGAAATCGTTCTGAAAATGTGTAACTACCGTGTGTAATTCTACATAACAACATTAAGCTAACAATTAATACACTAAGAAAAGTTTTGAAGAAGGAGTTTTATTAGATTTATGTTTCATTATTTTTAGTATTAAATTTGCATTCGTAATTTTACAAATATTAATGAGTTTTCAGAAACAAAATCACATATCCTAAATACATAAAAGTTCGATTTAAATTAATGTGATAGCTGCGCTTGATGTTAGCGTTGCAACTTTTTTAATAGTTGGCATAAAATTACTTAATTCTTAAATCACCTCGTTCATTAATATTCAACCTGTTTTTTGGTTATTGACATAACTGATAACTTGACTGAAGCCTTCTGCCTAGAAAGAACAGCAAAAATAACATTGGTTAATAATAGTAAAATAACGTTGGATAAATAACAATAACGTTGGTTCGAAACAGCTTTTATTTTAGGATATTTCTCTGGAATGAATTTTAAACAACTAAACTCGTACCCACGTGTTCTGGATAAGACTTGTACTTGAACATTTCTCCTTCAATACAATACACTCTTCTTTCATCTTAATATCAGAATCAGATATATCACTGTTCTTTTGTTCCGTGAGACAAGTGTTACATTCAAGTTTTCAATGCCTTAAGAAGAACCTTAAAATCTTTTAAATTTTACAAATGGGTTGTATGTAATAAAAATCTTGTAAAGAAATACAGTCCTTTTTAATGCCGTAAAATTGGATTGATGTCTCTTCCTAGCGCTTTGTTTCGTATGTTTGCAGAGATATTAGTTTTTTTTTTTAATGCTGGAGAAATGAAAAATGAGCAATGCCCTCGCCGGGACACAAACCACGGACCTCTCGAATACGCGCCGAGTGTGTTGACCACTACACCACGAAGGCATGCTAAGAAGGCGGGAGAAATGCCTTATATCCCCCCTTTTAAAGGGCGACTGGGGATTTGGGGACCCAATCGCCAAATCCTGGTGGTGGAGAATCATCATCCACCACCTTTTAGTTCGGGCGCCACTGTAGAATCATTAGGTTAATTTGAAGCAGAAGAGATAAAAAATGAGCAATACCCTCGCCGGGACTTGAACCACGGACCTCTCGAATAAATGCTGAACGTGCTGACCACTACACCACGAAGGCATGCTAAGAACGCAGGAGAAACACCTTATATGTTGTTGAATAATGGCTATATATCAGCCAAGTAGAATATGTATTTCTTGAATTTTATTAATTGTGCAGCCATAAGGATGTCAAGTTCAGGAGAAAATTCTATTACGGAATTAAAAGTATCTATAAAACGCTAAAAACAGTTATTATGTCTATAAAATGCTGCAAAAACTTATCTTGGCCATGCAGATGAGTTGCCGGTACATATTCAACTATTGACCCACAAGTGAGCCTTTATCATTGTTCCGTTTATCATTCTATCCTATCTTGTAACATTAACCTGGCTAGAGGGCGCTGCGATGCCCCCCCCCCCAAAAAAAAACATCGAAGCATCGAGCAGAACCTCTGTAGACCGCGACAACAGCGGTTCACCCCTTTGTTTGGCTCCTACGCCATATTGTGTAAAGCTGCGTTCACACTAGTCTGTTGGGGCGCAAAGCGGCAACGCGGAAAAAAACGCTTTCCGCGTACGTCAGTTCACACCAGCGCGGCAATTTTCGCTGTAAGCGTTGTCATATGCTCGCACTAGATGGGCTCTTCGTATCGGAAACTTGGGGAAAAACGTGAAAATTTTGTGTGGTATTTTGACTTTTTACGATTGCATTTTTAAATTAAAATGGATTTAATTTCTGCTCGATTAAAACTTATTTTACTTTGTCTAAGAGAACAGAATGCAGTTGTTTATATTAATATGTGAGAGATGACAGTAGTAGCAAGGAGATGCATAGAATTTAATTTAAGAAATGCGCTTGAACAAAACGAAATTTCTTTTAATTACTTTCGTATGAAATCTCATCAATTCGACGAATTTCTTGCCTCATTTATTCAAAAGCAGAACACTAATTTTTGTCAGTATATCGCAGAAAAGAATCGTTAGGAAGACAGGAATATGATATCTTAGAAAAGGATCGTTGTATATATATAACGCTGTATATATCTAATTTAATTTATTTATGAGTTTTGTTGAATGATAATTAAAAAATCCTAATTTCATTATTCTATTTTGAAGAGTAAATTTTTCATGGGTTGGAATACCATAAATGTTTTTGCATGATGTATGAACTTACCTTAAATGATTCTTTAAATGAACTTCCCTTAATTGGTTGAAATAATGCAGGAAAAAAGTATATTTTGTTTAAATATATGTAGGATTTAACAGCATTATTAAATTAAATATCACATTTAAAAAAAAGCAGTTATTTTTAATAAACAACCGAAATTTTTTTAAAAAATGTTTTAGTTTCTGCCTTATGTGCACACTTTTTACCTTAAATGTAACAGTAATTACTTCAATTAGTCATTCATATATTAATGAACAGCCAGTATCTAAAGACTTATTTTATAAGGTCACTTTTAAAATTCATTTAACTAACTTTATTTTATATACACTTCTTTTTCTGCGTTAAAAATTGAATTCCACAATTAGCAAATTTTCTAATGCTCATGCAAAAGTTCTTTAAATTAATGAAAAATTATCATCAAGATTAGACCTTTGGTTAAGTTCATATATAAATTGTTCGAAAAGTGGTCATGCATATTAAGAAAAACAAACACTGAAGCGATTAAAATGCCTAGCAGTATTCCACAAAATCAGCTACATATTAGCGAGTTTTCTTTTTTATATAAATAACAGTTTTCTTAATTTTTTTTAAACAAACAGTTTACTTGTCACCGCTCGTTTAAAATTCAGAACTCACTAAATTTCCTATTAGGTGAAACAGCAACTTTATACTAATACCAGTATCGCTTTTGCTAGTCTCGTGTCAGCCGAAATAGAATCAGATCACAGTAATCAGATCATTTTATGAATTGCTTGTTGTCAAAAGAAGGATAATGCACACAATGCCAAGCGAAAATTAGATTTATATGAATGATGAATGAAATTAAATTAAATGAAAAAATAAATGCAAGCTTCTTGTGTCCCCCCCTTCCAAAAAAATGTCCTGATAGGTATTTAAAAAAAAATATTGTATTCGTATCATCAAAGGTAGGAAAAGCAAGGCCCGAACCCGCAATACAATTCCCTAGAAACCGCTGCATGTTCTACTTAAGCGCGTTACCTCCGCGCTAAGGTACCTTGTGGGTAAGCGTGGTTTTCACACTTCAAGTTCAGGAAACTGAAGAAGCATCTGGCCTACTCTGAAACTAGTGATAATATTTTCTGTAAGTATTTGTTTTAAAATACCAACTGCATTACAACACCACTCCTGGTGACACTTGAATCCAAAATCTTTAACTCAAGAAACCAACGTTTTATCCACTAGGCAACAAGAGCAACTTTGCATTGATGTAGTTATATTTTAGAAAAAATTCAAAATCTGGAATATCGAAATCCATCACTATTTTCTTGCAACAATCTATTGCATTAGATTATTCTGCAAAAATTATCAACCATGTATAATTTATGGTTCGTTAGTAAGGTTTATTACTGCTAACTTGAGAATTTTCCTTTGAATAATTTATAAAGCTATTTATTCTATTAACATGTGCATTTTTTTATTGTTATCTGAAATTTTTATTAAGATTAGTCCATTTGACTTTTTTTTTTATCACGAAGAATTTTTGGAAGTGCAAACATTTAAAAACCGTGGTATAAACTGGACGTTTGAAACGAGATGCTTGAAACTCACGCGTGAAGCGTCGAAAAGTTGAAGTTAAGTCAACTCACGCGTTCTCCGTTCGTCCGGAAAATGCCGCCTCTGAGCTCGCTTCTGATTGGTCAACGCTTTACGCCCGAACGCGTGACCGCGTTGGTGTGAACGGGGCTTAACAGCCATCAGCGCTGACAAGAGCGTGCTGCTCTTATCTTTACGGCCCCTGTGCCTTACCATTTATAAATAAACTTTTTATAATCAAATACAGTCCACTATATCTTTTCGACGTATCTCACTCCCTAACAATCATCATTGACTCCCGTTAAAATTTTATCGAACCCCGGGAGTCGATACCGACTCCGCTGGAGATTTCCTGTCCTAGAGGAAGAAATCTAATGGAGTAAGATCCCGGGATTAATATATTTGTCCAGTCCACCGTCCTAAGAATGGATCTTGCTGTAAAAAGATTTGTAACTCGGTGTCTTCCATTTCCATTTGTTCGAATTCAAGGAGTAAAATGATTGATTTGGTGGTATAAGACATGGCAATCATGAAATTTCATGCCTTAATCCATACTTGTAAGACTACAAATAAAATATTATAACTCAGACATAAATGTCATCACACAAATATATTCAACAGTAAGTTAAGTATATATTTCAACTAAAATATGCTTTTATCTCTGAGTAATAGGATAAAAAGAATAAAAGAAAATGCATACTAAATTATTCGGTATAAGAATACTTGGTGTCAAACAAGCTCGGAATACTTCAGACTGCACGAAAGCGAAAATAATTAAGCCATTTTGTGCTGTTAGGCAGAAAAATAAATGTCAAGTCCTGGAGACTATTCAAGGAAACGGAATATATTACAGACCGCACAAACGGCTCGTGAAACACTTCCTTCTGAAAATGAGGGTCGTTTCTCTTGGGGTCGTTTTCTGCCCCTTCCGCCCTCATGCGAAATGCCCAATGAGGTAGAACGACGAAATTCTAGTTTTTTATGCATCCAATCGGATGTAACGATCTTTGCTCTGGGCTCAGCAATGGCAAGAGGGCAGAATCAAAGGAATTCCCTGCCTTGAATGCCATAAATTTCAAAAATTCACCCAACATATATTTTGGCCGAAATTTCTGTTTCGAATTTGCATAAAATAATACTTACTTTGCTGGTTGTGTAGCGAAACCTAGTTTTCAATCTTTTTTATGCAAGCAGAAAAATAACAGCTGAGTAATCTATTAATATAACAGTCTTATGGAATGACCATAGCATTTTCAGATGAAAAAATATCCCACAAAAGTTCAATGATTTGTAGTTTTCACGCAAATTTGGATGGGATTTGTTTTGAATAGCATGTAATAAAAAAAGTTCGTCTAAAAGTTTTAAATAGCCTTCAGTAAATCTTTTCTTTTTTTTAAGTAGTATCTAATTCAAAAAAAAAAAATTCCTCTAAAAATTTTAAATAGCAAATCTTTTTTTTAATAGCATCTAATACGAAAATTTCTAGAAGTTTTACGTGAATTTCTGATTGAAAATGCATATTAATACATTTTACTTTTCAAATACTTCTCCCTCATAAGTCTAAGACATCGCTTAGAGATATCATACTTACAAATACCTGTAATAATTATCACTAGACGTCAATTCTGAACCTTTAAAATCTTGAATATGTACCTAAATAAAATATATTCACGTTCTTCTTTCTCATCTCTAAAATAAAAATTACTTTTATTTTCACTTTAAGCAGTGAACCTAAAATTGTAAATCTTCCTCTTTTCCTTCCTCACAAACTAAAATTAAATCACTTTCTAACATTTAAAAATTGCTAAAACATATTTTGAAATTTTTTTTATATCTGTCTTTTCTTTCTTACAACTTACTTAATTCATTACACCATAAATTACTAAGCAATTATCGCATATTGGAAAGTAACATTTTTAAGTTGTAAATTAATGCTTTTAATAAAAGCAAAGGTAAAAATATAACAGAGATATTTTACGCATGAAGTTCAAAAATATAATCATAATTATAAATCTTTCTTTAATACGAAATTTCGTGTAAGATGCAGATGCTTCTGTTCCACCAGCGGCCGAGCGGCAAAGTTGCTGACCACTGACAGTCCGACCGGGGTTCGAAACCCAATGAACGCGGCAGCTGCATGGCGTTTTCGTGGTTTTCCGCATGCGCAAAGTGGGTATGAGCCATTTTCACTTAGCAAGTCTTCCAATAAGACATCCCTTCTCTGAGGCAGATAGTCCTCGCGCGCATTATCATAATTAAGTAAACCAAACCTAACAAAGAAAAAACTGTATGTTGATATAGTGGTAATCAATTCGTCTATCAGAAGAAGAGTTATTACAGTTCTTCAAATAAAATTCTAACTTTTCATAGATAAAGTAGAAATTTTTAGCCAAAGAAAGGAAACACATTATAATCCCAATCATACGAAGTAATTTAGATAACCGTTGCTAACTCAAATATCCGATAACAAAAGTAAAACATTTTATCCATTTTATAAGAAAGTTATGTCTTTAAAAATATACTTCCAATTCATATAACGCAATATCACTTTTAAACTTCTTTAATAAGATAGCCTTGTAAAAAAAATAATAAAATTCGGTTCAAAAGCTGTAAGGTTTTAGTTAAACTAACAAAGTTTTATTTTAATTTATTCTTTTCTCTATCAGTTCTCATTTTCAACTTCCCGTTAGAAGAAGCGCGCGTTTTTAGCTTTATGCTAATTTGAAGTGGAGCCAAGGAGTATTTAAACCGGAGGTAGAAACGTCTCAGTGTGAGAGAGCTTTTAGTCTCAGACCACGGTCACGCTATTCGACGTTCTCCTGACTAGCTAGCATTTAAATTCTGAGCCATAGCGCTTTACGTGATTGCTTATTGAAGTAATTTCACTTGCGTCAGTATTAGTTAAATCTTGCTACGCACCATTTAGTTTAGAGGACAACCTCGCGTTATAGCTCTGTGAGCAACGACTAATTTAATTTCTATTTAGTTTTAGTTTAAATTTGATTGTTCATTTTAGACCCAAGTGCGGTCTCTACTTTCTGTATCCCTCCCGAGTTGGGAAGCGGTTGTAAATAATAGTGATTTAATAAAAGAGGATTTTAAATCCCTTTCAAGTGCAGTTCTTCTATCACTTAATCACAGTATTCTACCACAGAACATAGCTGCATTCAGCTCCCTGTTCCAGATCAGGGCTTTAAGCTGTCACGAAGATGTTTTCCAAGAATATGCACCGAACACTCAGTCCTGAGGAAGCAATACGCAAAATTATTTTAAAATGAGCATATCTTTAGAATTTCCGATACGCAGTTCCGCGGGCTGGAGATAAATAGTTTTTTTTTTCGTAGAGTGTTGGCATTGCTCGCTTTTAAATCGTTGAGTTTGTTGATCAAAAATTCGTTAAAGTTTTACAAAATATGAAATGGGTAATAAAACAAATTCCAAATTTGGGCTTCCAGATGCTCATATTCGGGTAGAAACGTACGTTATTCCAAATTGGATGGCTCTAGGTACAGTTGTTTTATCACACTTGGAGAAATATACATACATTTATGCAGATTCTTTATTATTTAATTTTTTTAAATATAATACAGAGCTGCAATACATGGTGGTAACAATTTGAAAAGTGATTCCGACAGAAAGTGATTCAGAAAGTGTTTCCAACGCAAAATCGGAAAACGAAAAAATAGTCCTTCAGGGACAAAGCCCCTTTGGACTAACAAGAGAAAAAAAATATGAAATGTTTCAGATTTTAAATTACGTCCAAAAGGGCGTTTTTTTAAACATTTTGCGTGTTACCTTTATTCATTAAATATCATGTTCTTCGCACTTCAACAATAAAATTCAGTTACAGAACAATATCGCAAAATAATTTTAAACTTTCTTTAGAGTTTCCTATACACAGTCTCACGCGCTGGAGATAAAAAAAGTTTTTTCTGTACAACGTTGCAATTGCTCGCTTTGAAATCCTTGAGTTTGTTAATCAAAAATTCGTTAAAGTTTTACAAAATATGAAATCGATAATAAAACAAATCCCAAATTTCAAATTTGGGCTTCCAGATGCCCATATACGCAGCAGGATTCGATGGCTCTAGGTACCGTCGTTTTATCGCAATGCGAGAAACATACATACATTTATGCACATTCTTCATTATTTAATTTCTTTAAATATAATACAGGGCTGCAATACTGGGTGGCAACAGTTTGAAAAGTGAACCGACATTTATTGTTTCCGACGCAAAACGAAAACAATAGTTCTTCAGGTACAAAGTTCCTTTGGACTGAAAGAAAAGAAAAAATAGGTGAAAGGAAAGGTGTGCGTTTATTTTTATGTTTCTTTTAATAAGTTATTCACTTACGTATTTTCTCGCATATAATATAATATAATTTCGCTTTTCATATAATATTTGTTCTACCATGTTTTGTATCAACTTAATATTTAGACACTTCTTATTTAGCATAGCAGCCTGCGATGTGAGGACAGATAACAAAATATTCTGCATAATTAAAAATAATTATACTAAATAATAATTGTAACGGACTAATTGTTTTAAAATATAGTATGAAAGATTATTGATAAATCTACTCATATGTAAACTATGAGAAGATTTTCTTACATTAAATCACTGTCAGTAATTTTTTCTACACTTATTGACTTGCTTTCCATGCACTACACCAGCTTGCGATGTCGGGTCATTTTATGATCCTCTTATCCCCCTTACTGCTACTCCCTTCCAGGTCATATTTATCATTTATCATGAGTTCATTTATGTTATGTGCCTTTATGGCAATATGTACCATCGATCCGAACACGTCGCGCTTTGCGCGATATTCGCGGAGTATTAGGTTTCGATTCGAGTCTCATATGTCGTTTTCAATGTACGAAATTCTATGATGCACATTGTATAATTTTACCATTTCGATTCTTAAAAGGTGAAACTGGTGAAGGGAGAGATAAGTAAATACAGTAATACGCGATTAAATGCAGTATCAGTGTTTCTTTTATTTAAATTCATATTTATTTTATTGCATATTTTATTTAGCATTACGTTTATTATATTATTATGCTTACGTTCATTTTATTTAAATTATTACGCATATAGCATATAAATAATAACTTAAAGAATAAAACGCGTATTGTTTTCATTACATTTCAATATGAATGGTGAGTTTCACAATGAAACTGCAAAATAAATTAAGAAAGATAATAAAAACAAATCATTTCATAATAATGTTGGACGAAGGCGTTTTGTATACGGAGCACCTTTGTAATATAATTACAATTACCTCTACATCATCGACACGAAACTGAAATAAATAAAAAGGTACGTTGGCTAAAGAAAGAGAACACTATTACGCGTTTGATAGAGGAATTACATAAGAAGTTCCCTGTTGACTAACAATTTCGGTGTTTTGAGTTTCCTTAAAAATATCTTTTGCATATTTTACCCATCAACGGCCACATAGTTCAAAATCGCTGACCACTGGTAGTTCGACTTGACTTCGAAATCCAGCGAACGAACTATTTGATGGATGATTTCATTGATTTCCCCGTTAACGGAATACGAGCCAGTGTCCCTTATAAAGTCCTCCACGATGGGATCCCTTTCCTTAAGTCAACAGCTCTCATTTCTTTTGCCATATTCCAATAACCTGTATAAATATTTAGTTTAATGACCATTGCTCACATCTTTGCCACAGACTACGGTCGTCGTCTCAGAGACAAAATATCGGCAAATCTTCCAGCTGCTGTTGAATATCCAAAAAACGCTGTTTCGGTAACCATTTGTATGAACATCATAATAGATTTTTAATAATCATTTACATTTAAGGCTCAAAATCAAACCTCTTGTATGAACATCATAATAGATTTTTAATAATCATTTACATTTAAGGCTCAAAATCAAACCTCTTGTATGAACATCATAATAGATTTTTAATAATCATTTACATTTAAGGCTCAAAATCAAACCTCTTGTATGAACATCATAATAGATTTTTAATAATCATTTACATTTAAGGCTCATAATCGAACCTCTTCGCTAATACACACGTACACACGTACATATCCAAACGTACATCCAACACTTACAAATACACACGTACATATCCAACGACCGGCACTTACAGTCTGTCCACGTCCACAATCGCTTCCCACGCTACTCTATGCTTGGCGCACGTGAGTTCTAAGTTCTATTACGATTAAGTTCTCGATACACCACAGAACCTGTGTGGAATTACCGATGTTCAGCAATTTTATCCACTCAGTGTTCAGAAAACTATAATTATACCTGCAGAATATACTCATGGAAGACTTTAAGACGACTGACACATTTGCATCAAATTTGAACAAATGTACAAAAACATATACGAGCATATTCCATCAGTCTTCAAGAAAATTTCTCAGTATGTTAGTTATCACTCTTGTTCTTTCTTCTTGATATAACGATTCATAAAATTAATGCAACTTCAAGTCTTCAATTGAGGCAATAATTCCTAAAATTAAAGCAATTCCTTGCCTAATAAATCACACCACGTGAGCTAATTAACTAACCTTCTAAAACTATTCGTTTGTTATTTCCTCGGGTGTATTTAACCCATCATTCTTTCACAAGCCAAAATTAACCAACGTCTCTGACTGTCTGATTATTTGACAGTTGATATCTACTACCTGCTAAATGCAATAAAGTGTTAGAACTTGAATCACAACCAAACAAAAAATAATTGGCCACTTACCCTGAGGACCGAAACAGCAAATACGTAAAGATTGATATAACAGGAGCTTGGCGCTGAGTCGCTTAATGATATACCAGACACCTAATTACATATTACGTGGTTCAAAAATACAAAAATGCCATTATCTTAGGTGAATGCTTCCAAAACAAATTTATGCATGACGGTAAATTAGCTGTTAAGGTAATTAAATCACTTGAGAAACCCTCCTTAATGAGCAAACCCCTTTGACTTATTTATAACCATGACTGATGTTTCTTACATTATGCATTATCTGTCAAAATACTTTCATACCAAGCAAAATAAGTAAAAATACCAGAGTTGAATGCTAATATACGTATTCTTTCCATGCTGCTTTTAACCTGACTATTCTTAAAATAAAATAAAATAAAATAAAAGATAGTAAAGAGGCCACACCTTTCGGAGGCAAAGTACGGCCTTTGTCCTTGAACTGCACTTGTCCTGGAAAAATCCTTGGTTTGGGCGTTGCACCCAAAGGTGGGGACTTTTTCCCTGCGTCAAAGCGCAGCAATTAGGGGAAGGCGGAAATAAGAACCAGTTTTTTCCTCCCCGTAATCATATACATTTTAAATGAAGTCGATTGGGTTTATATCTAGAGGGGAAAGATAGAAAAGCATCGGTTGGTAATTAAATGGGTTGTTCGTACGCGTAAAGAAAATTACTTAATATTTCATTTTTCGTCTTACTTACTATTGCTGCAGGGTAAGTAAGAAATAAGAGACAGATAACGCAGACGGAAAAACAATTATAGTGTAAAAGGAGTAACAATATATTGGAATGTGGCACGGAGATCGATATTGCGTAGGATCGACGGCACACTATCGGCACAGCAGCTCAAAATGGTTTCAGCCCAACGCCAGTGGTTATCCTGCGCTCGTGCCAATCGTATGAATCCAATCACAACCATGCTTACTTGATGATATACGCTGTATCCACAAATGTCCTTCCTTACCCGGTCTTTATTTTCGACAACTTTGGTCACAGACATATACTTCTAGTTAAAAAAATGTTTTAAACGCAAAAAAATCATGTCTTGGTATTTTAAAATTTAAAATATTAATTTTGTAAAAATTAAGAAAACTATTTTTTTATTCGTTTTTCTGTTCCTTATATTCGGAAAATTTTTGTACTCGCTATATAAAAGTAAAGTACAGAAAATGTGATTCATGTACGCCGATCGGGATATTTGATATTAAAGTTGTAAGGTTATACGTTTATTATACGTTTATTATATTATACGTTTTCTAACAGTTATTTTAAGTTTTGTATCTGTCCTATCTTATTCTAATTTCAGCTTACAATTTCCTGCCAGAATGTGAATGCAGAAACGCAGATAATGCAAATGAGAATGAGTACTGTTTAAGTCCTGACTTAACCGACTTCAAGAGAGAGAGTCTGATTCCCTGACTAGCGCGTTTGCCTTCTGGCTACATCTCTCTTAGCTATTACTACGCTCGGCCATATCTTAGGCCCTTGCTAGGCTTTGCCGATTTAATTAACACTTAGGGGCCAACTACCTAGATTCTGATAGCTTCGGCTATATTATTTAAGAGATTTAGTTAAGTTAATTTTAGTTCCAATTATTAGTATTTAAGTTCAAGCCCGAGTGGCGGCTTTATGTAAAGTTCCAAGTCGGATCTGATTGTAAATATATTGAATAATAAACGGTTTTAAACCCTTCTCAAGTCTTACGTGTTCCGTTCACACTTAAGCGTATTATTCGCTTGTAAAGTGCTCCTGGGGTTTGAAGCTAGAACTTAAGGATTTAAGGAGTTAAACCCCACAAAGTTGCAAATCATATTCAGAAACCGCTCACAAATTGAAGAGAGAAACGCTTGCGTTTGTACATAACTAAAAACAAAATATTAGTTAAAAGAAAAGGTTTCATTGGTAATCGATTAAGTGATGAGGATTTCTGTGCAGATCATCGTAAAAAGTATAGATTAATATATTTTTTTTTTTTCCAAAATTAAAATCTTAGAGAATCCTTTAGAATATCAGATCAGTTTTCTAAATCATTGCTCTTGCTTTGTCATATGTTCATAACAAGGTATATTTTACGGCTTAATTAATTTAGTTATTAGGAACAGGCACAGAGGATATAATTGCTTTTTAATCATGGCCAATGGTTGTAGAGGTGCTGACGTAGTTGCGCAGTAGAATGATGAAACTTGCAGATAAACGTAGCCGCACATAACAACATAACTTTATTTCTGGACAAAACTACCTCTTTTTGAGACGCATATTCTGATTCCCCCATCATTACGGTCGCAATCTGCGCACCATAATGTTTTTAGTTTATTGTATTTCAATGGATGACCCACTACATGTTAGTTGGAGGTAAGGGAGGGGAGAAGTGTAACGCATTCAGAAAAACGCCTGGGAGAGAGTCAAAAAAAAGTTCTGGTTTCAACTGAAATGTTATTCCTTTACTGGGTAAAACATACATGCATTGCAGCGCTGTGGTAAGATCACTGTTTTGATTGACGTATTATAAAAAAGTACTATTTTTAGGACAGAAAGGGGAAATACCTAAATTAAAATGAAGAATATAAGAGGCAACCGCCAATTAAAATTAGAAGTTTGCTTTCATATTTTTTTTACCTTACATATATATTAAGTGAAACATGCATAGCATACAATTATTTTCTAAGAATTTTTCCTTTTTTGTACTTAAATAGAGAAGGATAGAAACACATATACAAGAGCAAAATAGAGAAGATAAACATAAATACTACCAAACTATCAAATTCAATACATTTATGATTATCTGAGCACTTAAGATATTCAGATGAAGTGAAAATGCGTGACCTTAGTGTGTTATTAAAATAACTGTTTTTTCTAAAACAATTATAAAAATAAAAAAATAAGGCCAGTGAAAATTACTTACTATGAGTGAAAGTGATGGCTATGATACAGAAATGAAAAAGCACCTATTAACGAATAATAAACAATATGATAAAACTATCAAGATGGCAGCAGATAAATTACTAACAAGATAAGTGAAACAAAGAACTTCTAAAGAGATTTACCTAGGAAATAGGCTGGAAAACAATTATTGCACACCTATGGCACAAATCATTAACTTCCACAGTTATAGATCCTCGAATTGCCTCGGAATCATAATAGGTAGGGCGCTTTGTTGAGAAATTTCGTCCAGTAAGTATATCCTGCACCATTCATAAATGATTTTAAGTATGTAAGATCAACAGATTAGTGTCAGCGAGTTTGTATTCAATGTCCAGTTGCAATGGGTCACCAATTTAAATTTTTAAACGTATGCAAAGATAGATAGTGGCAGCAACTTTCAGCGAAATGGAAAATTAAAATTTGGGTTCTCTTACAATTTAAAAATATAATGTCTAGTACTAGTCTCACATTTACAACTAGCATGTTGTTTATTATAGTGCATAATATTTAAAATCTGCAATAAAATGAATAAAAATTATCTTTGTAGGTTGCCATCCTCTTGTTCCAAGAAACATAACCGTGGAAATGTACGTAAAGAATAGGAGAGGTTGACACTAAATACAGAAGATGAGATTTCTTTTAAAGTATAAATTTTGGCGTAATAGTTGAAAACAGATCACACAGAACAGAAGAGGAAAGGTTAATGAAAGTGTGAAATACGAAACAACATTTAAAACACAAATTTCGGCGCACATCTTTTAATTAGTTTTATTGTACATCGGGTTCTGATTCATGATATGCGGTAAGAGATGTTTTCCGACTATTGCAGTTAAAATTAGGGTGGCAATTATTCTTTTAACCTATTCAACTGTTTGGTTTAGAAAGTACACAGAGCCCCAAACAATTAACTGTAGAAGATAGAACTTAAGTTGTTGTTGGGACTTTATTTTACGTGTCTCATCTGATTAGAAGTCCACGAATTTTATCGTGGCAAGGCAGGCAAGATCCCGTCTGTCGTCGGCATGAACCTTGAGCGCCGGTACACCATCAAGATAGCCTTGACAAAATAAACCATGAAAAAAATAGCCCACGACAAAATACTTCGAAAAGTAGCACTGCATTCGTTGAAAATATGAAGACTGATACACGTATTGCATATATACATTTTCAACATATTCTACAAAGTCCTCGTATATATGGACTATTGCGCCTTTGGTCTCTTGAAAAGAGCTCATTCTAAGTGTAAACACACCACGATTGCCGGATTCTGGTAAGTAGTGGAAAAAGAATGGAAATCAATAACCCTGGACATTTTACAAAACGTTCTATTGTCGCGGGAATCACGATGCAGACTTATAGTTCAGAAAAAAGGCTATCAGTCTGAATATTAAAAAAAAACGCTTTACATTTTAAACAATAATAAAATGGCCCCGAAATCGTTCTAAAAGTGAGTAAACATCCTCTGTAAAGTAGTGTAATTTTTATATAATTTACAGAAGATTTACATGTTTTGCGCAAAAAAGTATCTAAGTATCGCAATAATTTTGAAATATGAATGTCAACAAACGATGATTTTGTTGTTTTTACTGGTTTTACATGCCTTGTTTTTATTTTAAAAAGTATATAATAGAGTATAGAAAATATTTTAATTATTTTTAGATACTAAAGATTGATGTGAATTCTATCGACTGATATAACGAAAGTTGATATTCGCACAACATATTTTTGACCTGAACTACAAATATGATATTTATAGTTATATTACGCTATTTTATCGCGGTCTATTTTGACGGGTCACGTTGAGGATCATATAGGTAACAGTACGATTCTTGCCAGCTCCGCCTAAATTATGATGGAGATCATTCCAGGAGACCAGTCCGAAAGTCTCCCAGCCCTCTTCCCTATCACTAAACCACTCGAGAGAATTTTGATACTCATAACTTTAGGTTGGTGTGAGCATGAATTCTATCGCGCTATTACCAACACCTTAGATAACTCCGATTAGGCCAAATCTTGCATAAATTACCGCAGATAAAAAACACTTTAGGCGGATTGCAATTTAGAAGTTTTTAAGGCCTATGCCTGGGAGCTATATTGTGTGGTGGATTGCACATTGATATGTGAAATGGGAAATTCATGTAAGTGAGAGTGTACGAAAAAAATTGCTAAGAGCTATAGATGTGAAATCAAAATATGTGAGGAGCGTAATGAAAAGACGCTTGCAAAAACAGAAAACTTTGTAAAAATTACATAGAGCAACGGAGCGTGAAAATGGGACGACGAAAATTGTCGATTTGCTGGCGCCGGTCACGTGGGTAGTTACCCACTGAAATACTGACTGCAGCGAATGCTACTTGGAAATGATGCATCGTATAAGAGCCTAAATCGTTCAAGTAAAGTCAGCTCGCCATATAATTTAAGTGGTTCCATGCCGAACAGACACTGTTTACAAACAGCTATGCCTTTTCCGACATTGGAACCCGAACCCAATGAATGATACGGGAGTCAGAAGTACTAATTACAACACCTAGCGGCGTTGTAATCTAAACATTCAAGACAAATGCAGAGGATTTATTCTTGTATTTTTGGGAGTGAATGATGCCCATTATACTCTTGAATCTTATTTTTAAACACTCTATACTAAGAAATGAAACTAAGTCCAATACATAGAATACGAAATTAACTAGTACGAATGTAAGTACTTCTATTTCAAGAACAGTTGATTTATTAACAACTTGCTATTCAATACAAAATTAATGTTTGGTAACGTTATGTAGTGGGAAGTTATGTATTTGTCGAACCACTAAAGGATGTGCATGGAACTTTAGGGTTCCGATGAACACAATCTGAAGACCATTGGGGAAAAAAATAAATAAACTAGGAATCTAGGAAAACCATAAAAAAATTTTTCTGTTTACGATACCTTACAATCGGCAGTCTACATCAGCGCTAAAACTATTTTCATAAACTTCTTTATATTATTTCCAGAAACTTCGTAATTCGAAGTCTCGCATCAATATCAATGGCCAAGCGTACAAAGCTGCTCCACTCGGGTTTATATCCCACTCAACTACCTGCATGTGTTTTTCCATTGCTTTCCCTTTTATAACATGAACGTGAGCCAGTTCGCTTAGAAAGTCCTCCACGAAGGCATCCCTCCCTTTAGGTAGATAGCCCTAAGGTACTTTGCATAAATTAACGCATGTAAATCGAATCTTAATGAGAATAACCATTTTTTTAACCCATTCTCAGTCGAATCAAATATTACGCAAAACTTCATATTATAAATACAATATTTTCGGAGTTGTTGGTTTCGGAGTTATGTTGGGATAAAGAAAGTTCGCTGGAAGCAATACCTCTCCGCAAGTGGATAATTGAAGCTGACACTCTGTTAAGAAGTTTGATGAAAAAGCTGAAAGAAATGGCTTCTAAAAAAAGAATTATAAGAAATCTTAGTGACAGTATGAATCAAAGAAATTACAGAACAGTGGGACATAATTTTAATTCGGTCTAACAGTTATACAGAGCGTTTCAGAAAGATTGCTCCACTTAAATTGAACGTTAAAAGCTTTTTTGAAAAGAACTCAAAACTGAGTGTTTTGTTGCAGACTCATAGTTTCAGTTCAGAGGAACATGCAACATGGAAAATCGGCTGTGTTACACTAGGATTTGAGCTTGATCGAACTATATTAACGATCAGCGAGTTTATCGCTTGGTTGCTAACAGATCTGAACTTAATTAGAAAACACTGAGAACTGCTTCTTGTACAGTTTCTGAAATAACCATTTTTTTATTTCCCTTTACTCGCCGTATTTACAGCTGCAAAAAAGCAAAAGTTATTAAACAAAAGAGATATTTCCAAGATTATAAAATAACAAAAACTATTTTTTACCGCTTTTAATTGATTTAAGCGTTTTAAAATTCAGCTTTGATTTGATAAATTTCAGTGTGCCATAAAATATTTACAACTGGTCTCAATGCACACGTAAAATTCAAGGTTATTACATTTTATAGTTCAAAATAGTTGTATTTCTCAATCCATGTTTTTAATTTTGTAAATACTTCGAAAATAATTTAATTTCTACTACGAAATGCTCTTTAAATTCCCTTTCCCTTTTCATAGCAACAATGTGCATGCAGACAACTTACTAACATCTGTCGCTGGGCAGAAACGGAAAAATGTTAATAACTTACAAGTTAGGGCGAGGAAAACTCATAATTAAAAAAGCATATTTTTTTTTTCAGCCTAAAGGAGCGTTGGCTTAGAAGGGCTATCAATTTCGTTTTGGCATTTTGCGTCGATTCACTATAGACGTTGATTCACTTTTCAAATTGTTGCCACTAAATATTATCGCACTGTATTATATTTAAAGAAATTAAATAATGAAGAATCTGCATAAATGTATGTATGTTTCTCGCATTGTGATAAAACAACAGTACCTAGAGCCATCCAATTTTGAATAATTGAAAGTTTCCACCAGAATATGGGCATAGCCCAAATTTGAAATTTGTTTTATTATCGATTTCATATATTGTGAAACTTTAATGAATTTTTGATTAACAAACTCAAGAATTTCAAAGCGAGCAATGGCAACGTTGTACAGAAAAATACAATTTTATCTCCAGCGCGTGAGAATGTGTATTAGAAATTCTGAAGATATGCTTATTTAAAAATTATTTTGCGATATTTCTGTTGAATAGAATTTTATGGTTTAAACGCGAAGAGCGTGATATTTAATAAATAAAGGCAACACAAAACGTTAAAAAAACGCCCCTTTGGGCGTATTGTAAAATCTGGAAATTTTCAGATTTTTTTTACTATTATTACTATTTTTTAAGCACAAATGAGCTATTAACTATGAGCTACAATATTAATTATTATTATTAAAAATTATTATCATTACTATTAATTATTATTTTTTAAGCACAAATGAGTCTCGAAACGAGATTTTGCGTTGAATCACTATAAATGGCGGTATCACTTTTCAGCTTGTTGCCACCAAATATTATATTTAAAGAAATTAAATTTTAATTTAATTTTTAAAAACCAAATTTAAAGAAACTAAATAATGAAGAATCAGGATGTATGCATGTATGGTCCTCGCACTGTCAAAAAAAACGATAGTACCTACAGGCATCAATTTTTAAATAAAGTAGTTAGTTCTCCACCCGAACATGTGCACCTGGAAGTCCGAATTTTGAATTTCGAATTTAATATTTCATATTTTGTAAAACTTTAATAAGTTTCGATTATCAAACTCAATGATTTAAAGGTAAGCAGTGGCAACACTGTACGGAATAAAAGATTTTTATCTCCAGCGCACGAGACTGTCTATCGGAAATTCTAAACATGTGTTGTTTTAAATAGCGAGCTCAGCGAGAGTTTGAACAACCTTAACAAAACCTTTTGGGCGATCGTTAAAATCTAAAAACCTTACGAAAATCCTTAAATATATTTATAAGCAGTTTCTCATCAATATTACTTACAAGTTGCATAAAAATAATTTCGCAAGTATGATCATGATATTCCTGATATCCAACCCCTTCTGAATTCGATCCAGATTACTTGATATGTTTCTTTCGCTACACCCAAGCAATTACTTTCTCTGATCTTTAGGCATAACGAAAACATATTTCATTGATTATCACGTTTGATTTGCGAAGTGCTAGTCGTTCTTATCAAGATTTTCTCTTTATGTGCCAAAATATAAATCTAACCAAGATAGTCTTTAGCTCGATTTGTTTCTTCCTTGTAGTCGAAGGAGGAAGGAGGCACTTTAAAGCTTTTCCACAGATATTAATTTTTCCCGTAAGTGACAGAGACACACGAGATTGTTATTTACAAAATTATATTGATGATTAATATTAACAGGTCTGTCTTTAAACGGCCAAAGTGCACTTTTCCTGTAAAGTGCAGCTATGGTATATATTCGTAAATGCATGTCTCCGTCCATCGTGCAGTTAAACTGAATCATTCTCTAAAGCAATGAATCAACAAAGGAAGCAGTTTCCTACTAGCATTTTCCTCTTGAACATGCTAGGAAAGTGGAGAATTAGACGCTATAGTATTCTTTGGCAATATTTACTTCCTTCTCTTTTTAACATTAGCTGTAGGTAGGTAGGTAGGTAGGTAGGTGACGGAAGACGGGGACGCCTGATGGCTACCAGAGATAAACAGGCATGTGTCCCTCGCCTTCCACTATCTAATGACAACAATTCCCTATGGCCTCAAGAGACCACACCGGGAGCTTATTCAGAGCGCAGGAGTTTACATGGCCAAACAGGGGCGACTTATTGACATTGCTTGACTAATTACATAATTACAGGTATGAGACTTGTGGGCCGGATTTACAGATGAGGGGCTCAGAGCTGAGTACTAAATATATGAAAATACAAAAACATAAAAATGTACAGAAAACACACACATACACACACACAAAAAAAAAAGAAGAGATGCACTTGATTAACACTGAAGACTTATGACAAATAAACACACTTAAGAATAATAATATTAATAATATACATATGCCACATGTCAGATACATATTTGGCCTCATGGACCACATATATTGTACATTGTGGGGTGAGTTTACAGACGAGGGGCCATGATGTGGGATTAACATGTGTTGCTGGCATTGATATGGGGGACATGGTGAGGTCCCGGCGAATATGTATTTGTGGAGTGCATAGGTTGCTGAGTATGTAAGCACGCTACATGTTAGTAGCACAGGGGGATGTGCATGTTGACTTCTGTGAGTGGCGGACGTTGTGGGATTATGCAGCGTCGCATATATCTTGGCCCATAGCTGCGAGCTGGTCAATGACCTTACAGATTTTATTGATTGAAGGTTTGTTTTTAATAAGGAACCGTTGAAAGGCGTCTGTAGGAGGAGTGGGATGCTTAATGTGGTTGTTTGCTGTGAGTGGACAAGAGTAGATGTAGTGTTCTGGTGATCCAAGTTGGCCGCATACGCAAGCATCTGTAGTGGAGATGTTGTGCCTATAATAATACGCTGGATAGGGGCCATGCCCCGTTATGAACCGGGTGAGTTGGGGTATAGCTATGAGGCGTGATGGAGAGACTTTTGGTAGGAGATTGTAGGTCCGTCGTCCGGTGTCACACGCGTTCCAGTCCTCTTGCCATTTTTTGAGTAAGTCTTCTTTGAGAAGCCTCTTTAGATGCGATGGTGGTGCACGGATATGGATTTGCTGAACTTCAGAACTGGTGGCGGCTTCTTTTGCTAGGGTGTCTGCTGCCTCGTTTCCATCGAGACCAGCATGCGCCCTGACCCAAGTGAGCTGAATGTGTTGCTGGTGGTTGACGGAGAGTAGCTTTTGGATTTCGGAGATAATTGGGGAGGTGTGGCTTAAGTTTTGAATTGCCAGGAGTGAAGATTGGCTGTCTGTACAAATGCATGCTTGGTGGTAGCCGTTATTTAGTATGTTGTTGGTGGCGTTGAGGATGGCCAAGGCTTCTGCCTGGAATACACTATTGAAGTGCCGCAGTGCTGCCTTCCAGCTGGTATGTTCATCATTTTGGTGGTAGCAAATGTAGGCGCTTCCAACTCCGTCTTCAATCTTGGATCCATCGGTGTAGTAGACATGAGTGGTGTTGGGAATACTAGGAATGCTATTGTTGTCTATGGTGATGCGGAAGTTTCTACCTTGAGTGCCTGGGTGTGGGCGTTGAGTGGGGCGAGGACTTTCATAAAAGGTCGGACTGTGGGTTGTATCGTGGAAGGTGGCGTCTTTGCGTAGTTGCAGGACTCTGGTTATTGTAGCTTCTTGCTCGGCTCTAAGGTAGAGTGGTGGTATGCCTGCAAGGATGATGGCCGCAGAGGTGGCTGTGGTGCGAAAACCTTTGCACATCATTAGGGCGAAAGGTCTTTGGATGGTCTGTAGTTGTTTAAGTTTCCGGCTTTGCATGGGCGTCGCCCATATTGCGGCAGCGTAGAGGGCTATGGGTTCAATCACTGTCGTGTATAAGATCTTGTTGATGTATGGGTTTCGTCCCCAATTTATACCTTGAAATTGACGGGCCTTGCGTGCAATGGCTTGTGTCTTTATTTTAAGTTGCTGTAAGTGTGGGATCCATGTAAGGCCTTTGTCCCATGTTAAGCCTAAATACTTGAGCTCTTTGACGATTTTTATATTTTTCTCCTGAAGTTTGATACATGGGTTTCTGCTTGGGTTGGTGCCTGGCTTGGGAATGATTAGAGCGGTTGATTTGGCAGTTGAGATGGTTAATTTGAGTTCTTGGCAGAGAAAGCTGAATTTTTGTAATATTTGTGTGCTTCTGTCTTCCAATTCGTTTCTGGTGCGACCCTGGATTAGAAACGCAACGTCGTCTGCATAGGCAACTAGTTGTGTATGCTTTGGCCAGTTGGTGGAGATGATGCTGTTGAAAGTTAGATTCCAGAGCACTGGGCCGGCGCAAGATCCTTGCGGACATCCTCTCTCCTGCTGTTTGATGGTTGTCCCGTTGTTGTGTGGGACCAGGAGGAAACGATTCTGGAGGTAACTTTCAAATATGCCATAGATGTTACGGGGGCATCGAGATGAGCGGAGAGCTTGTTTAATGGCCGGCCACCACAGGGTGTCAAAAGCACTTTGAAGGTCAATTGAGACAAAGGCCGTGTGAAGCTGTTGTTCTTTGTTGTGGTGGATTATCCGTCGAACTTCCTCCAGAGCATGCAATGTGGAGAGGCCAGAGCGAAAGCCGAACTGCCTGCTGCTTAGGATGCGGCTGTCTTGCAGATGAAAGTTCAGTCTTTGTACTATTAGTTTTTCGTAGACCTTCCCTAAGGCCGGCAACAGGCAGATCGGTCGGAGAGAGCTTGGGCTTTGGGGATCTTTGTTCTTTTTAGTGAAGAAGACTACTTGACCAGTTTTAAAGGCACTAGGGAAGAGCTCATGTTTCAGGAGGATGTTGAAGAAGTATAGAAAGAAGATGGGATGTGATTTATAGGCGACCTTGAGGATGCTATAGTCTAGGCCGTCAGGCCCTGGTGCTTTCTTCTTTGGCAGGGTACGATAGATTTGTGTGATTTCTTGCTTGGTGAAGGGAATGTCGTCTTGGGTCATCGGTGCTGCGTGGTTGTTTCTTAGAAGCTTTTGTTCCGGTGAGTCATCAGCTGGATTGTCTGAGGGAAAGACGGTGCTCAAGATAATTGCAGCAGTGTTTGAGGTAAGGCTGGTGTTCGAGTTGGCTGTTTGTTGCTGCAAGTAGATTTGATGGGGTCGAAAAACTTTGTTTGTTGAGATTTTGTGGAGAATTCCGAAGGGATCAGAGTTCTCGCTGCAGAATTTCTTCCAGGTGGTAGTTTTTGCAGTCAGTATGCTTCGTTTGTAGGTAGTTCTCTCTTTTCTGAACTGTGTTAGGAAGTAGGTGCGTTCCTCTAGGGTGTCTGCTTTGGTGAGGCGGCGTCTTAGTGCCCGGCATTTTTGACGCTGCTGGCGAAGGTCTTTCGACCACCATGAAAGACCTTGGATTTTCTTGGCTGTGCGGATGGGGAGAGTACTGTCACAGCATTTTTGCAGCTCCTGCGTTAGATGGTTTGTGTACTGATCGAGGTCTGCGGTGTTGTGGCAGCTTTGCAGTGATGGAAGTTCTCTGGTTAGTAGATCGTGAAATTGCCTTTTCACTGTCTTGATTTTTCCTTTCGGTAGTCTGTAGCGTTTAAGTATCGGGATGGTGGTGCTGGTACTGATATGGAAGTGGATGTATTTATGATCCGACAGGCTACAATCGTCTGACACCTCCCAGTTTTGCAATAAGTGGCTGGCGTTGTGGCTGGAAAGGGTCAGATCTGGCCATCCTTTGTTGTAGGTGTTGTCAAACGTAGGGGGCGCATCTATGGAATTGTGAAGGTGGAGATTGTTGGCGGCTATATAGTCTTCTAATTCTTGACCTTTCCTATTGATGTCGGCATAGCCCCAGATTGAGTGATGGGCATTAAAGTCGCCGCTGAAGATGGTGTGAGCGGAAGGGCATTTGAGACGAATTCTGTCCATTGCGGCAGTTGCTTCCATGATGGTGTCTGCGGGGGAGGAGTAGATGGAGCTGAGGATGAGAGTCATGTCTGAAGTTTCGAGGAGGATAGCGACACAGTCTCTTTCCGTTGTTACTATTACGGGAGTCCAAATCGGGTTGCATATTATGATGGCTGCTCGTGGGGCTTGAGTGTTTTCGTTCACTTGGATTGTTCTCCAGGAAAGCGGGAAGGAAGCTACTTGGCCGTTCTTGCAGTAAGGCTCCTGAATGAGAAGGATGTCAGTATCGTTTTGGATGGCATGTGCTGTGGCTTGTATGGTTGCCGCCTTTGCTCGTTGCAAATTTATTTGAATGCACTTGAGGAGGCTGTCTGGAGTTGTGACTGTTAAGTTGCATATATCTGGTGGGGAGTGAGCTGGCGATAGGTTGTGACAGGCACTGGGGCTCTGAAGTGGGAGACTGTGAGCTTGTGCAGAATTCAGGTAAGACTGACTTGGTTGGGGTATGGTAGGATTAGTAGCTGGTGCTGCGTCGAATCCTCTCGATGTACTTCTGGTAGGTGGGGCAGGTGGGGTGGTACGCTGGGTGTCCACAAAGGATTGTGCCTTTTGTCTTATGATTGAAATCTGCGCAGTTGATGCATGTTGGATGCATCGCGGCGCAGTCTTTGACGTTATGTGCACCGGAGCAGAAGGCGCAGTATTCCTTGTTGTGGCAGTTTTGTTGTAGGTGGCCAAACTCTTGGCATCTGTAACAACGTTTGGTACTGAAATATTCTGTGATCCTGTGCGCATGCCATCCGATGTAGATGCGACCAGTTTGCATAATTTGTCTGAAGGCAGGTGGTTGGCATTCGGCGATCCACTTGACATTATTATTCTTGCCTTTAAGCCTGTGTAATAGTTTGATTGCTGTTTTGTTGAGGCTGAATTCCAATTCGATGATGTTCGCGAGTTCTTCCTTCTGCAGGGAGGTTGGGATATTGTGTATGGCTATGCGCGGGGATCGTGTGACAGGAGACTTTGTTGAGACTAGCTGTTTGCCTTTGTCGCTTTGAAGCGTAGTGGAGAGTTTGGAGAGGTCTGCTTGGGAGGCACACTCAACAGCGATACCTCCGTTCTGTATATGCCGGATCTTGCTCACCTTGATGCCAATCTGCGAAAGGGGAAATTCTTTTGCGAGTTTCTGTCGTAGTGTGTTGCTCGTGGCTTGTTCTTGTGGGTAGATGAGCAAAGTAGGAGGGGGTTGAAATGCGTGAGTCAAAGCCTGAGCGTAGGTTGGGTGACAGACTGGTTGGGGCGCACTATTTTGGATGGTGCTGGCCGATTCAAAGTCCGTGGTATTCCTTAGTGGAGAAGGGACGTGGTTCGTGCTGGTCGCGCAATCTTTTGTTACCTTTGAAATGGGGCCGCTTAGAGCTAGGGTCTTGAGCGCTTGCAGGAACCGCACTAAAGATACTCTTAAGTCGCTTGGCAGTAAGTGCTTGCCGCTTCGTTTAGATGTACCGATTTCGAGGCACTCCTCGTGCAGGGCAGAGACTTTGTCTTCGTGAGAGAGAGCACGAATTTTATCATGGCCATGATAGAAAGGGTAACATTTGTCATTGGCCAAGGTCTTGGATATCTTATGCGTGACAGTACAAAACTGCTTAATCCTCCCCAGTTTTGATAAAGAACAATCTGTGGGACGGTTGCCTGTCTTCCCCTACTACCAAGCTCTCGAGGGGAATTTTAGCTTGACGGTATTTTAAGTACTCCCATGCTGCAAGGGCTATATATATTTAGAAATATCCACGCTTTCTCCGGGATTCGCATCCGGGCTCTTTAATTTCTCGAAACATACAAATTTTATGAAACGCTCCTCATATAAAGACTCGTCGGGCTTTAGGTGGAATTTGCAATCACCAATGTTCAGAATTAAAGGCAAGCAATCAGTTACGAAAAACGGCAAATATTTAAACAGAAAACGGTAAGAATTTAGGCTTTAAATGATGAAATGAAGCTGGAAGCATAATAGGTACAAAACAGTTCCGATAGAAATGAAAGAATAAGTAATCAGGAAAAGGAAAAAAAATAATTTAGGGAATTTATTAATTATTTGTCCTTGATTACTTATTCACGTGGCAACACAAGAGCAGTTAAGCGCAACAAAGCATGCAGATGATTAAAAATAGTTATAGCAGCAAAGAATTAATTATCAGACCCACAAATGCACATTCTAGATCAGAATTGCGGTTAATAAATAAAGCTGGTTACGTAAGTGCACGACAGGATTTCAATCCTCTTACGTGAAGAATCCACATTAAAAAAATTTTTTTTTTCATGTTAGGAATATGTATTGTTACGAAATTTGTACATATATAAATAAATTTAATGAAATTATAGGCGAAATTTGTAGTATTTTTTCCTGTAATGTAACATGAAATGCTTGAAAAAGATGCTCTACCGAAAAATTTAGAACACAGGGGCTATCTCGCTAAATTGGTGAAATATCGCCAAACTGGCGACGGTTTTGGCAACTCATTTTTGTCACAAAGTTTAGCGAGAAATCGCCAAAAGTCACCATACTTGGCGAAATTTTGGCCTGGTTTGGTTTATTTGATTATGGCAAATCAATCGAGGACTATCTGCATATAGGAAGGTGCTTTCGTGGAGAACTTTCTGAGAGAAAATTGCTCGTAAACACGCTACGCATGAGGAAAACCGCGAAAACGCCCATACAAAGCCCTTTCGCCAGGATTCGATCCCCGGACCGAACTACCAGTGTTCAACGATTTTACCGCTTGTCCGCTGGTGGGCCATTTTGGTCGAGTGTTATGGGTATTATAAGTGAATAACTGTAATTATCATATATGTAACTGTAAAGTTCACATGCCCTAATTCGGTAATTTCGAGAAACGGAATGTACTAGAGATTTCTCGGTGGCGGCCGAAGGAGTTCTATATAACACAGGGGACAGCATCAGTTTCGGTGTAGTAGTTGTTTAGCTTAGCGTGAGTTCGAACTATTGAGAAATATACGTAGGAGCTCCTTTTCTGAGATGCGCTTTGCGTTGCTTTGTGTTTAACATTCTTAGTAGTTTGAAGTATAACTACTGTTTGTGCTGTGTGATACTTAAAAGAGGTGTACGAGTGATTTTATGGAAAGTTACAGAACTGTAAAAGTGTTTCTTTTGATAAAAATAAATTTTATCGAGCTATTATCGCTTCTCTGTGCATACAATCCATTACAAACCCGTACGCACGCAACAATATTAAAAAATATTAGAGTCCACATCTGAAGTTTTGCACTAATGAATCTTAAATAGTAATTGTAATGCTTTAGCAATAGGTGAAAACAAATATAATCTCTGCAATTAATGTAAATACTGCATTCAATGTAAAGCGACATTAAAGAAACCTTCACACATGTATTGCGCAATATAGTTAGCAAACCCTCGCACTTAGCAAGTAACGATAGTTTCTTTAATCAATAAAAAAAAAAAAACATTTTTTAACATCGGGGAAGCATTTCTACGTTCAGCTAGTTGATTTAAGCCAGCAAAGCATAAATATTTTCTGCATTGTGTCACTTTTTATAAATGTTTATCTTGCGATCAGACTTTGTAAATCAGATCCATCATCGATGCGTGTATATATTTCAATTGAAGACTTATTTATTGTAATTGCAGTTTTGCAGCAAATGTCAAATAAATATACGAATTTCGGAATTTTTTCTTACTGTAAATGTTGGTTTTTATATAAATATAGATTTAAGTTATTTTTATGCTGCTTTCAAGTACAATTTCTACAAAAATATATTTCAAAGTAATCCTGTTCCGAAATCTAATCTTCAAAATTTAATTACCTTAACTTTTTTTTTCACTTCTGAAATACAAAACTAAGTCGTTTCCTAAGATTTTAATAAGTCACCTGCCAAATAATTTCAAAGCTCACCGATTCTTTTTTTAAAAAAACTGCTACGCAATGAAGAAAACTTGTATAATGTAAAAACACTGTCTAATTATAAATACTAATCTTTGACTGAAACAATGGTGTTGAATACATTTCTAGAATTTGATTAGTTTATAAATATTAATTTAAATTAAAAGGCATTAATGTCATTTTTATTTATTTATATATTATTTATTTGTGGTGCTGTTTTGCTTCGGGTATAATTCCTCCCTCCTCGTAATATCAAAATGAATTCTCAGTCGGGAAATTACTAACACTAAGTTTGAGACCACGAACGTTTCGCGAATTGTCAATGTTTATCACGTAACCGCGCCACGTTGGTTTATTTCGTTTATTACGTACGGCAAAGTATACTACGGCTATCTGGCTAAGAGGAGGGATGCCGTCGTGGAGGACTTTCTAAGGAAAACTGGTTCGTATATACCTTACACATGGGGGAAAATACGAAAACGCCCATTCACCAGGATGCCTATAAGCATTCCGTACCGCGCCGCAAGCATAGGCAAAAATCCGCCCTCATGATTGGATATAGCTTCCGATAACACCTTTTCCTACGCTTAGGAATGCCTCGACTTTCTAAGGCTTGAGACCACTTTCATACTGTTTGTTTACGTTTTGAGAGCGATACTGAAAAGATGATTACTGTTGACGAAGTTCGTTATATTTTTGTTATTTTTGTTATATTAGAGACAATATTTCTCATGGCGCTACAGTGTAGTGAATTTAATATAAAAGATGCAGTGTTTTTCCCCCGCCCTAGAGAAAAAATAGTGTTATTTCTTGCAGTGTGATAACTCCGTAAATATTAGATGCAAAAGTTTTTAATTAATGTTATCAGGACTGAGTGTTTTGTGCATACTTTTGGCGAACATTGTAGTAACAGTGTCAAAGTCCTGATCTCGAACAGGAAGCTGGATGCAGCTATGTTCTGTGTAAGTGGTAGAATAACAGCACGTAAGAAGGGTTTAAACTACCCTTTTATTAAACCACTATTTACAGCCACTTCACAACTCGGGAGGGATAACAGAAAATAATGACCGCACTTGGGTGTAAACTGAACAATCAAATAATTTAAAATAAAGTTGAGTAGAAAATTAAGTAGTCATTGCTATCAGAGCTTTAAACGTGAGGTTGGCCTCTATTCTTAACTATCAATGGTGCATAACAAGTTTGGCTAATACTAAGCACTTAGATTACTTCAATAAGTATTAGAGTAACAGCGCTAAGGCTTAGAATTTAAATACTAGCTAGTCAGGCGAACGTCGAACAGAGCCGAAGTGATCTGAGACTAAAAGCTCTCTCACTCTGAGAAGTTCCTCGCTAACCTGAAGTACAAAACTTGGCTCCACCTCAAATTAGCATAAAGCTGAATTGTGCGCTCATTCTAACGGGAAGTTGAAATAAGAGTTCACAGGAAAGAGAAATTAACATAAAACTTTGTTAGTTTAAACTAAAACCTTACAATGTATTCTTAATTTAAAACCGTTCATATTAAATGTTATTTCATGATCATTATATATCAACTCTCCGTAGACGCAATCTCCGAAGGCGTGACAAAACAGTTTTCGCAAACAACAAAAACACTAGGAACTGATACGCAATCGATTCACGATATCTGTAGTCAGACTGAAGAAGCAAAATGTATTTTTGAAAGTAGACCGCTACAGATTTGGAAGACAGAAATAGAGATAACGCATGTTTCAGTTTTATTACTTCAATATTACTTTACAAATATTGACTATCTTTTACTATGTGGCATATTTCTGCATCTTTGTATAAAAATAGTGTTTATGACAGATAAAGTTTCTTTATCTTACACACGTGTATTAAATCCAGCGATAACACTGAATGCGCTTTTTTTTTTCTTTTAAGATAACAGAATATTAGAAATGTGAAAGACCTAAACATTAACATGGAAATAATATATACACTTGCAAGGAAATATTTTCTGCAGTGTCAAAGGAGCAGAATGCGTTAAAATTACAATAATAACATACTTACGAGCAGACAGTGCCTTTACAGTTGGGTCGAGATCATCATGTGATCCAGTGTGTTTGCACTAAATTCATGAACTCAGCTATTTATATAATCTAAGCACTTAAGATTGCTTCTGATATTAACATTATCTTTGAGTGATTTTATAACTTTATTATTCCTTGTTTCTTGTCTGGCATTATTATTCAAATATACGTTATTACGCCAAAGGGTTCTCAAATATAATACTGCCATCGCAAGGTATGTCCAATCACAATGCACGCGGCGCGGTACAACATGCTTACATGTCGCCGAAATACGAATCCCGGACCGAATCGCCGCTATTCAGCGACTTATACCGCTCGGCCGTTGGTGGCCACGAATCTTGCTTTTTGCAATAAAATTAATACCCTATGTATGATTTAGGTTAAAATAACACACCGAATAACGCTTATTGGAGAAGTTAAACATCAAGCATCCGCGTAATATTTGTAAATTTTTTAGGACTAATTTCGGTGGTTTAAATACAGAAACATCGAAACTAATCCTGCAAGATTTACAAATATTGCGCCAAGTCTTGTTGTTTAACTTCTCCAGTAACCCTATATATGGTTTAACATAATCGATATAAGTAAATCCTACATATTAGGAGTCTCTCAAACCTATGATTGCGGGCACCATTGCGCCCGCTGCCGTTTCAACTATGATAAAACATTATTTAAGTTTTCAGCAAAATAATATGTAACATTATTTTACAGTTATTCATTAATTAGAGAATACATAAGTATATTTGTTTTAAAAAACCGTTTGCTTATAATTATACTTTTATAATTTTAAATGGGCCTATTAGACGTCCCAGTTTGATTGGGATTGTCCTAGTTTAGGGGTCTAGTCCTGACGTTCTTATCAATTTGCCATTTTGAGCCGGTATTTGTTAAAAATTTTAAAATGTCAAACGTTTTCTATAATAAATATCAAAGTACAGATCTCGACTTATAGATGAACATCTTGATGATTGTTTATGAGCAGGAATATCACCATACTCTCCTAATTATAAAGCAATGACCTAATGAAATACAATGCTAAGTAACATACTGACTTTATAAGGTATATCTCCCACATTCTCAGCGTGCCTTCGTGGTGTAATGGTCAGCACACTGAGCCGGTATTTCAGAGGTCCGTGGTTCGATCCCCGGCGAAGGAATTGCATATTTTTCATGTCTCCTGCTACTAAATAACCTAATGTCTCTACAACTTTACGAATTACATTTTTATAAAGAATTCTTATGCCAACGAATTGAAAACCAAAGAACTGCTTAAGTTTTGTCTGTGCTAGTTAGTAATTATTTATTTTACATAAGAATACAATCAATAATTTTTATATCTTTGGTTTTCTTTGGTATATTATATTATATATATATTTTGGTATATTTGGTATCAATGCCAACATATAAATTTACCATCAAAGAATAAGCGTGCCCGCCACTCCGCCGATATTCTAGAATGTGTTCTTAAGTACAAAAGGGTTGGAGATCTCCGCTACACATGCATCAGTTCTTTATTTATCAGTTAAATTTTCATTTTCATTATAACGATCATAACTGACTATATTAAAGTCTTGTTAAATGAATTGAAACTACCATATTTTAATATTAATGAGCAGAATGAAGCATCTGAATTACTATCATGTTTTACATTCAATTTGAATACGCATAATTATAAATTACTATTAAGTTGAATACAACTAAATCTTACTTCGCATCAACAAAGCTTCAACGATCTCTAATATATGGAAGCATAATCAAAATCCTTAAATTACAAAGCTTTTATTGAAAGGAATTAAAATTCCTGACCCAAATCAGACAGCTTTATTCCAGTGTCATTAAGAATAGTTAAAGTTCGCTTCTCTTCTCAAAGGACAGAGAAGGGACGGTCGTTTGGAATTAGTAAGCATCACGATTACGTAAAAATTCTGAACATACGGAAGAGAATGCTAAACAGACATACATAAAGATGTTAACAAACTCATTAGTGTCTTTCCCCTGTGAAATATAAGGCGCGATATAAAATTTAGCACGATTACAATCACAATTTATTGTGACGTGCTCGCTTAATTGGTATTTTATGTAATTATCCGTTCCCACGGCAACAGCATCGAAAGCATTGTTTTCTTTACAGGTCATATGAAATGCTGCTAAAGAATCTGAAAACTTCCGCTATATAATTTGAAGAATTCTTTTATAATAAGAGAATAAACACAAGCTTTGTTTAAACTGATTTTCAGGAAAATTAGAAATAAATAACCAGATAAAAGTGAATATAAGAACTCAGTGAGATTTTCGATATAAAGGCATTGAAAAGAATCCAGCATCAAAACATCACGATTATCTTTGCATACGAATGTTGCTAAAAAAATTTAGAAATGCAAGTAAAGAAAAACATTTTACATTTATTAAAAAGACAGTTTTTTTATATAGGAGATATTTATACAATAAAGTCCTAAACTTGAATGTAAGTATATATTACAAACATATTTGAATACACATTTTTGAAGTATTTGAAAGTTCTAAGTGATAGTTAAGCTCTGTTTTCCAGGAAAAGTAAATACGGGCTTTTCTTTTACGAAGACTAAAAAAATGTTAATAAGGATTTTGAAACGAAGAATATAAAGAAGGCTTGAATATAACAAGAGTCTCTTGAAACTACTGCTGAGAGAAAAGGAACCACAATTAGGTTCTCTCGAAATGCATAGGTTTTTTGTTTTTGCTTTTAATTAAAGTCATGCGAAAATTGAAATTTTTCTAATTCTAAACATAATCAAGTGTCAAGAACTCAGTCTCAGACATCTAACGACTCTCATGTTATGTTTCTGTAATCAGAAAATGTAATAACTTGCTCCAGTATACTATTTTAAGTACCTTTTTTAAAACTGTGTTGGTTTCTTGTCAAAATATGTTCACAACTTTAGCATTCTCAAATCACTAAGCTCTCAGTCTTACCCACAGCCTTTTTTGATGCTAGTCCCCCATATTTTACATGTACCTGTAATGCACATCCGTTGGCCTGAGCGGCATAGTGGTTAGCGACGCTGGTTGCCATAGCATCGGAACCGAGTTGGAATCACGGAGAAGGCGTGAATGTTTGTAAGTGTATATAATGTCTCTGCGGCATAGGGGCACTCAAAAACTGTCGAATTGATATTCTTCTAGAGTGAGTGGTCTGGAGGTGGAGGAAGATGGGTGGGAAAATGGCATCCTTCATAACAATACCGCACTCTTATGTAGATTGAAAGCTGTTAGGAAACATAACAGTTTTCATAACGCACTTTTTGACCTAAAGGGACCGCATAAAAAGTTAGGTAAATGGACGTAATGTCTAAAATCAATAATTAAGGAGGTAAGGGTTATAGCTATTTTTTTTCGAACTCTCTGCATATTCAACAATTATGATTTGTAAGAAAAGAGTGAATGATATAAAAACAGACAAAAACATATATACACGCAAGCGATACTATGATGGCTTATTTATTAATATTCATTATTTTTCTTCTATACGTGCATTTTTATGTGTATTTTTGTGACGAAATACACAAAGAACTTAAATATTCTCTCTCTCCCTCTCTTCGTGTGTCAGAACACTTAGAGCATAAAATAAAATAACAGAATGATAGGCCGGGTGCTTCTCAAAGTGTCTCCGGAAACCCTTCTATTACATTTGCAAAAAGAACATATAAAGTCATCACACCACCGCTAATCCAAGGACAAAAGCAACTGAGAAAATGTGAATAATGCTTAGCAAAGCAAATGAGTTTGATTGCTAGAGATAATGTTATTATTCTATTTGTTCTACATGCTAGCGAGAAAGAAATCCTTCTGAGATCTCGTGACGTCTGTCTAATTCTTGTAATTCTTAACTCATGTTTTCAGGCGTACTGCTTATTTTGCGATAATGCTTGTGTATGTGAAAGTATACCAACTGCTGTTTATTTTTATTAAATATACATCAGCAAAAGTTAAATGATTTTGGTTCTGATTTAAATATTTTCAACTCAAAATTACATTTAATAAACCAATGTGGACTTAAAACGCCTGTGGCATCGTGCGGTGATAGAAATAACGAAATTCATACATTTCTTCAGCAAATGAACACAGATATCATGCAATGTCATTAGGAACTTTTTCACGCCAAAACGGTCAAAGAAAGGTATAACACTTTCATCCAGGTTCGAACTCCGAACCTCCCAAATGTTAGCCAGACGTGCTTCCAATTAAAACACGAAAGCACGTGGTAAGAAGGGAGAAAATACCTTATATTCTCTACCATTTAAAGAGCGACTGGGGAAGCTGGATCCCAGTCGCCAAGTTCTGGTGGTGACTAATTATCGCCCAGCACATTTTAGCTCGGGCGTCAGCTGTAGAGTATTTTTCACTTTTTTTGAATCGTGAGAAAACGGGAGAAATCAGCTCTGTCCTCTCGAGGATTCGAATCCCTGAACTTCTGGTTGTTAGCCAAGTGCGCTTTAACATTACTTCACGAAGGCACGCAGTAAGGAGGGAAAAACGTCTTATATTCTTAGAGTCACCTAAGAATTTTTGTCACAGAAATATGCTTTCTTATCAAAGATAAACTTTCCGGGGAAAACATTCTGCGAATGCTTGCGGTTCTACACCCTATACACTTAAAGAGTACTTAAAAATAGCTCTGTAGAAAATTCAGTAGGATTCATTTCCAGATTCCTCTTTCTTAGGTGTTCTTGTAGGAAAGACTACTGTATAATTAGACAAAATCATATGACCTTTTGCATTTTAAAGGTTATTCCAGCCAATATGCCTATTTATGTATCTGACCACATTTAAAACCTCAGGTTAAGTAACAGCAATAACAAAACATGTGACATTCTTATCAGCAGTGGATTAGCTAAAATTAGTTATTAAAATTCAGCCGTCCATTTATGAATAATTTATACTGTTTTTTGCACGGGAGTCAAACCTTTTGTGTTTCACTTTTTAAAATGAGTAAAAATTTTCCTCAAAGTATGTAACAAGAACAACGTATAAAAAGTTAGATTTCGTAATTTTTGCAAAATTTATTTCTTTAAATTGAAAGTACGAAAACATAAACTTTTGCGTCATTTAACACAATTTTGTATATGGAAGCAATGCAGCTAGAGATTAATATATACACAGAGTTTAAAAAGGGTTTATATAATTTTGCATGAAATAAATGAGTAATATAAAAATATTTTTTATTACAGTGATACTATACCGCACAATCTGAAGTTCCGGTACGATGTTTTAAAAGTTAAAATAGTTGCCTTCAGTAATTCTTCAGGCATTAAACGAAAGTGAGTAACAGGCGAATGATTTTTACCGCAGATAAAGTTGTAAGGTTTTAGTTCAACTAACAAAGTTTTATTTTAATTTGCCTTTTTCTATCTGTTCTTATTTCAACTTTCCGTTAGAATAAGCGCGCGTTTCAGCTTTATGCTAATTTGAAGTGGAGCCAAGTTCTATTTAAACGAAAGGTGGGAACCTCTCAGTGTGAGAGAGCTTTTAATCTCAGACCACTGGAACTCTATTCAACGTTCGCCTGACCAGCTGGTATTTAAATTCTAAGCCTTAGCCCTGTTACGCTATTACTTATTGAAGTAATTCTAAGTGCGTTAGTATTAGTTAAATCTTGCTACGCACCATTTAGCATAGAGGATAACCTCGCGTTTATAGCTCTGTGAGCAACGACTACTTAATTTCTAATTAGTTTTAGTTTTAAATTATCTGATTGTTCAGTTTAGACCCAAGTGGCGGTCATTATTTTCTGTAACCCTCCCGAGTTGGGAAGTGGCTGTAAATAATTGTGGTTTAATAAAAGAGGATTTTAAATCCTTCTTACGTATAGTTTAATCACAGTATTCTACCACAGAACATAGCTGCATTCAGCTCCCTGTTCAAGATCAGGACTCAGTTTAATTCACGAACATGTTTGCCAAGAATATGCACCGAACACTCAGTCCTGACAGAGTAACACTTGAAGTTTCAATACAGTAGAATGCCTACAGTAATATTAGAGAGCCTGCATGGAAATCAGTTTCTTCAACACACTTGGAAAGCACATCTGACAAATGGTAACAATTTTGAGGTTATCAGCACTGTCTACTAACGATTGAAAGCACTGCAGAAATGCCTAACAATTATAACGTCAAACCAAAACATAAAGACATTTCGCTTTACACACTAAAGTTTTCGCTTTCAAATAGTAAACGCATTTCATTATATTATCCCAAACCTGATGTTTCTCACTATATTATCAAAATCCGATATAGTATGGCATTCGATAATCTTTTAAATTTCTTTAAAATCATTTCCAGCAATTCCTACTATTTTCTCTTACAATATTATATACTATTTTGAACATTATTCATTTCGCATATTTTCAACTATATGCTAAAATAAACACATAAAAAGATATATGCATGATCATTGAACATAATGTAGAACAATTGCTTTGAATTAAAGCTTGGATACAGTATGATTAAAACAGCAAATCAAAATAAATAAATAGCTACATTTATTAGCTGCTTTGAGTTATGATTTACATACTTTTCCGCGACATAAAAACCCAGAAGCACACATCTGAAAAGTAAATATAATCACGCTTTATACTCACGCAAGTCACACCTTCTAAAACCTTCGCAAAGTTTAACGTTCTTTTCATTGTGTAAAAGCAGGGGGGGAAAGGTCGAAACCAGGTTTCGGAGTAATATAAGGTTTAAACCGCTTATTGTTTCAAGAAAGTATCAGGGCAGTAAAAAAAGAAACAATACAAACTATAATCTATTTCAAAGTGTCAGAAAGCCATGAATTATGAATTTCGATTAGCTCTATGCAAGTTGAGAAATCAGATGTAAGTGATAAACAAATAAATTTATGGACATGAAGAGAGAAATTCAAGTATTCTTATTTTGTGTAACGGTATATAATTTTTATGTTATTTACATACAAGATTAAAAAAATATCGTTAAAACTGTTACAGGTAGAAGAAAGGGGGAATTATATAATGTAACGTGCGAAAGCAATTTAACATACATGAAATAACGCAAAAACGGACCTTAGACGTGGGTTTTATAAATTAAATGCTATGCATTTTGAGGAAAGCGTCATTGTGATTCTTTTCTTCGAAGAGTGAAAATGTTCTATATAAAAGTAATGTTTAACTGATTTTTTTTAATTTCACATTTATATGCTTCTGTTCTAACTGTATTAGAGCTAGTTCTAGAATGACGTAAAAGTATTTTACACAAGATACATATTTCGTCAGAAAATTAACGCCTAGAAAATTTATATGCATAAAAAAAGGGGCTAAACTATAATGCCAAAATATTTCGGTCCATAAAATGCTATTTCCTTGGCAAAGCTTCTTTATATCAGCTTTATTTCCTTGTAGCAGCAGAGTCCTGACAATAACGTTCTGCGCTCTTTGTAATGTTGTCAGTCAGTAAGGATGCCAACTTAATAGCGAGTATAGCAACTACTGTTCCCTTAGAATAGAAGAGAAATACGCCAATGTGACAATCAAAATCGCTGAAACAACCTTGTATTTGGCGATTTATTTTTGTCGATAGATGGCGTTGTCTCCTCGCGCGTGTTTCTACCCAAGGGTATAAAAAAGCCGTTATTGAGGTCGCTTTCCCTTTCTAGATATTGTGTTCTCCTGGTGCATATTTATACTTCACCTTTAACTGCAATGTAAGGTATTGTATTGTAATATCATTGTCACCAGCAACTGTATCTCCCGGCCATGCTCTGTACCACAAGTTATGTATGCCCTGATGATAACGTTTCAATTAACACTGATGGGTGGCGTAAGTGCGCCCCGTGGAGGTGTGCTTCTCAAGACGGTTAGTGTGAAGGAGCGACACCAGTTCTGCCAATGGCGATGTGTTGGTGCTTCCTACACTTAGTCCTGTCCTATCCTGTAGCTGCCCTCGAAATCGATTGAGTACTTTAGTAAATGTACGCCAAATACAAGGTTGTTTCAGCAATATTGATTCACTGCTTCCTTAACAAAGGTACAAATTTCTCTCAGGTATGGGGTGCAAATCTGACAGCAGTAACATATCTTCAGAGAGTATTCCTATTTGTGCATTTAGATATAAATTGGAAGACAAAAGCTGACTGGTCGACGGGCAAATGTTAGCACTCAAGAAATCAGAAGTACGTATATCCCAGCTGTTAATACATTCAGGTATAAAAATATGCACGGTTTTCTTTTCTGAACGAATTCTTCGCCTAATTAACTTTGATGTAAGCAAGCATTTTCATTTCGAATATGTATGATTAGATTATTGAACTTTCAAAAGGATATAGTCTCGGTATCTATATAGCCTCTTACTCAGTTCACTCATGGCGCTCGTTGCTAGGGTCAAAGGTTTGAATTTTAAACTACTTTTATTTTTCAGATTTTATGCAGATATTGTTTGTAGATGACAATGCAGTTTGGTGAAGAGATTTCTACAAAATTTGATTAACACTTTTTTTTTTTTTTTTTTTAAATTTAAGGTC